>CAAKHG010027854.1:51595-71568 GCA_901007715.1 Dactylopterus volitans | reverse complement strand
TCTGGACCCCTGCACACACCTCCAGGGGAGGGGTGAGAGGGTGAGGGAGAGAGAGATAAAGAGAGAGAAAGAGAGAGGGAGAGAGAGAGAGAGAACGAGAGGGGGAAATGTGCCTGTTTGTGTGTGTGATGGGGAAATAGCAAACGTCTGGGAAGAGGAGAAGGAAGAAAAACGGACAGAGGAGAGACAAGAGCAAACGATGGATACAGATGCAACAAACAATATATAATTATCTTCTTAAAATATCACGCAGACGACAAAAAAAAGGATAAAGTCTTGAGAAGGGTTTTTTTTTTTTTTTGTGGCACACTGGCAGAGAAGCTATCCAGGCGTTTGGAAGCTGGAGGGTTAGACATTCAGGTAGCCAGTATTTCTCTGTGCACATGTGACATGTGTCATTGTTCACAAAGCCCTTTTGTGGTGCTGATCTTGGGACACGTCACGACACAATAGATGCACTTTAGGCCTAAATCAGCAAAGGCTTAACAAGCGAGAAAAGAGCGCATGCATCATTTTACCTTCCTGGCCATTTCGTTTCAAAACATGACTGAAATGGAATGTTTTCCTGAGGATTTCTGAGTCCTGTAGTTTGTATCTATGATGCACAGTACATCTTGTATGCTATTTTACAGCCGCTGGTCCTGTTTATACGCAGCATTCAGTGAATATATGTTTCAATTCCACATGCGCCATTGCCAAAAAAAATTAACAGTGATTTTACACAGAGGACAGCTTAAGTTAATGACTTGGTGTCAGCATGAGGACAGACTTTGCAGATAATGGGTACTTCCAATAAGAGTGCTTTTCACAGAGGGGGTTATCACCTATATAGTGAGAGCGTGTGAGTGCTTTTCACATACTGTATAGGGCCGTGGCATTGGACCATGGACACGGAGGCAGCACACTATCAGCACACATTACTGGAAATAAATTAGCATGTAATTTTATGATTTTATTAAATGATATTTTGGGGGTCTAAAAGCACCGCGGCTGAAATTGTGAGTGAGCTGTGTGACTATTATACATTCATACCAATACGTTTTGAATTTAAAATCAATTGCAAAGCTTGTGAGTGAAACTGATATCAGCTCACTTTTGGTTATGATATTGCAGGGTAAATATTATGAACAGTAGGCTGTTTATTCTTAGCCTATAGTCTCTACATTACATCCACCAATAGAGGTGTCATTGTTCCTCAACTATAGATTTCAACTAGACCCCCCATATTTCATTTCTGCCTCGCTGATAGCATTTATCAGCAGTGTCCTGATAAAAACAAAATATGCAACTTAAGCCCGAGCAGAACTAAGCCGCCGATTTGGACAGGATTACCTGGAGGCTAGCCGGGACAGGCATCAGATTGTACTGTCATAAAGGGCCATTAGCCTCTTGGCAAACTGTACCTCAAGCCCAAGATGACAGAGCTTTTCAAGACAGACAGGGGGAAAATATGAAACTTAAATTCTTCATGACAGACATCTCGGTGAATAAGACCCTCGGAGAACGGGATCTGCACAGCAAAACAAACATACAAAGATACTTCTTTTGAAAAAAAAACACAAAAACTTTTAAGTTCATTTGATACTTGACAGGAGTGCATTGACTTCACTACCAACTTTCTAAGTGACATAATCAATTTCCGCTGTTCTCTACTGGATACGTGTTTCTTATGAAAAAAGGGAGCCCTGGTGTCCACACAACAGACAATGGAGTAGACTGACTGACTGGCTGGGATTAAATTTAATACAGGAGCTTGACAGACATATCCTGGAAGCATATCACCCTCTCTGCAGATTTCCTAGGAGAAAAGCTTACATATTTTTTCCTGGATTTGCCTCATTAATCGCCTATTGAAGTCCCCTCAATCCATGATGTCCACTTTTTTGTGCGTCTTTTTTCTCAAAAAAAAAAAAAAAAAAAGCTCAAATATCCCATTATTTTTCTCCCCATAATGCTTCACAGCTTTAACAACAAAGTTAACATCTTTATTCCATTCTCCATCTTGGGTGGCAGATAGGAAACCTCCATTTACTGGCGGGCAAAAAAAAATATGAAAGACAATGGAAAGTGTAATTGCTGGGTTGAGGTTGTCTAGACAAAGTGTCCAGGTGATACCAGTAGACGACTAGACGACACAACATGTCCACTTAAATATGCACTGTCACTTTCGATCACACGTGGAAGAGGAGGGCTTGACTGTGCCTTATCTTTGGGAGCTAATCTCTCGACTCCCTCAAACCTCCACCCTTCTGCGTCCACCTCTCGCTGCACACTGCCTCAAGGCCATATCATGAGCCGGGCCTGTGATAAGGAGACACATAGTAGTTTGCCCGTGGGGAGGGGGGCTATCAGAGTGGCAGGGCAAGCTTCGGCTGGAGTCCTCGTCTGTCTGTTCATGACTGTCTCTTTCAGTTTACTTATAGCGGCTGCCGACCCGTCCTTTCCCAGGGGGCTTTGTAAAAGGACAGAAATGTGATGCTGCCGCTCAGACACAAGTCGCGGTGGAGTCTGTCTGCGCCGCCATGGCCATGTTGTGTATCTCCCTTTTGTGACCCTCCCCACCTCCTTCTATTTTTCCTGAGCAGAGAGACTCTAGGCGCCAGGCGTGGTGTAACTGCAGTCTCAGGTATGCCGGGCGGACGCTGCAGCCACTTCCCAGGGCTTCACCTGCGCCTGAGACTGAGTGACATGGGTACCAGAATGAGCTGCACCCCAGGGAGGCCAGCGAAAAGCGATACAGTGCGTCATTCATAAATCAAGTTCTCTGTGTCTGCAGATGGAGCCGAAATCACCTCCTTAGTGTTGTCATCTTAGCTTAGCTTGTATCTGATTGGATCATCATTTCAACGCCGTGGTCCATTTGTAAGAGGATGTGGTGACACACTTTTTTTCTTTTTTTTTTGTCAGAAATTTTTTTTCAGACTCTGGGAAGTGGGGAAGTTGGAGCCTCCAAAATGGGAGAACGCGCCTCGCATTTGACAAACTGGCAACGTAACACTGGGAAAGTGGAAGATTTTTAAGAGCTCCAAATAGGTTTGACATCACTTGACATGGCAGTGTTTGTGCAGAAACATGAGGAATGTATTTGCTCAAAGAACAAATATATCGCTTCATAGTTAATTCATTAGCTCTGGTGAATGTTATGTCAAACAAAACTCTGCAGTTTATTTTTGTGAATTTGTAGATTTCATTTGGTATTTTTGCAGTTTTTGTGCGGCTAATATAATATCAGCTTTTTGGACAAGAGGCTAGCTGATAATGGCCTCCTTAACGTAAATACACCCTTGTGACGGTTTAGATGCGTGATGACTTTATTTGTTATTTGTCTGTAATCTGAAAATAGAGCAAATTTGCAAAGGGGCGACTATGTTGCCTTTTTGTTGTCACAGTCTTAACAAGGAAGTGGACATTCCTAAATGGGAAATTTGTCCAATGCCCAGCTGCCTGAATGATTAAAAAAAACACTGCAGCATCTGTTGTAAGGAGACGCAGAAAGTATTTTTTTTTCATCCACTGCATCACATAAAAACAATATTTTCAAGTTTGATAAATACTACTTAACGATGTCCTAATTTTTGTGCATCTTCTCCTCTGTCTTAAACATTTGTTTGAAAATGAAAACTATAGTTTTAGGCAGGAATGGCATCGGGCTATTTAGGTGAATGATTGCATTTACTTCCTGCCCGTTCTCTGCATGTCTTGTTCCCTTTCCCTCCTAATGTTGTGGCATTGTCATGTGCAAAGGCTTAGGATGATTACAAAATAATTTGAAAATAGAGTAAGTACGCAGAGCCTAAGTTGAGGTTTGCTCCATCTGTCAACAGATGACAGCTGCAGAGCAATTTTCATTGTGGTACAAGTGGTTTTGTGGTAAATGTGCACTCTCATTTATCTAAAATACATCCTAAGCTGTGGCTGCCGCTTCATTATTTGAGAAGGCCACATGGGTTACTATGTGCATTTGTTTCTTAATGAAAACTCTTTGCTGAAATTTGATTGACTTGTGTCCATATGTTTTGAGGGAAGAGGACTCCAAAAATTTTTTGTGGTTGTGTGGAATAGAGGGTGTTTGACTGGGGGAGAGTTAGAATCATACAGGGAGAAACAGAGAGGAAGAGACAGTTTTCCCAAATATTTGTAAGTATGTTCTATGCTTTATTTCACCCATTCCAATGTAAGCACTGTTATAAAAAGAATCCATGTTACATAATCGTACATCACAAGTTATAGGGCCTACTGAGCAAGCTCTCTGCAAGAGAGTAAATTCCATGGGAATAGACCAGTGATATACATATATTAAAGTCAGATTTTGTTAACATTAAAATGAATGAATTGTTCTTTGCATCCTTAACTGAAGAGCAATCGTTTGGGTTAAATAAATTAAAACAATTGATGTTCCTTTCAATAAAACTCTGCTCTCCATTTCTCAATGACAAAATCCACAAGCAGTTTATCTTTCGAGTTACTGCATATAGTATTTATTTACTGCCGCCATTTCTTTAATCGTGGCACACAGGGTAGTCTTCACATTTTTATACAATTTAAAAGTGTTGTTGTCAGGTTTGTAAAACTGTGGCAAGATGTTAAATTTGACTAATTAAACATGTGAACTCCTTGATTGTCTTTTAATGTTTGGATGAAGCTCGGACTGGGATACTGGGGGGGATCACCAAAGAGTGAGCGCTACCTTGCCGGCGCGACGCATGCCGCGTTTTACTGCGCAGCCGGCGCAACAACGATCCGCCTGAACAGCTTTAACGTCCCATAATTCCAGCGCAGCAGACGCGTTCAATAACACAGAGCGGCGAGCCGGCGGCTAACATGTCAGAGAAAAAGCAAACGGTTGACTTGGGTTTGCTGGAGGAGGATGATGAATTTGAAGAATTCCCAGCTGAGGGTAAAATATATATACAAATATCACTTTTTTTGTCGCATCGCTTTTGTGTTTGCTGACCGTCAGCAATCGGTACAACATGTCCGGCCTTATAAGAGTGACTCAGCTAAGCTAGCCTGGTGAGTGTTACCTGGCGACGTAGCCGCTAAACGAGGCACGGCTGGCCGATTAACTTCGCCAGGTTAGTCGACTGGTGTGTCTCGCTTTTGTAAAGTCTGAGCTGGTGTGTTTTAAGACATCGCACCTCCACCTCCGGGTTACTTTTGCCAGCAGATGTTGCTAATCGCGTTAGCTGTAGCGTGCCGTTAGCTATCGCGAATTAGCAGTGTGACGCCTGTGCGTGCTAGTTAGCTCGACTCGAAAATAGTTGGAGGCACCCCCGAGGCCAACCGTACCACCGTGTTTGGTACTTATGTACTTATGAAAAAAATGTCGTTGCACAGTGTGTTATGAACGTGCCAAGACCGGTAATGTTGCACGGCTACATTTTCAGACTGGACGGGGCTGGATGAGGATGAAGACGCTCATGTGTGGGAGGACAATTGGGATGACGACAACGTAGAGGACGATTTCTCAAATCAACTAAGGTAAATTAATGATTAAAAAAAAAAATCATTCGCTAAAGCCCCATTAACTTGCGAGCTTGCGTGACTAAGTGTCACTAATCCCTGAAACGGCGAGGTTTCTTTCTCAACACTGGATACAAAAATCAGTGGAATTAAACGTTTGATTATTATAAAGTAAACACTGGCCATAATATCTGGTATAGAATAAAGGACCTTTGCAAACAGTGTGAAATATGTCAAGCATTTGATTGTATGCAACATGTATCCATGTAAATTCAGCTTTTACTGGCAGAGACCTACATTGGCTTTGAATGTTCTCCTTGAGGGAGTCAAGTGTTTATTTTACATATACTGCAGTGTACTTCCGTGAAACTGTACATTCGGCGTTTACTCTTCTGTATTTACTTAAACATGTAAATCTTACTTGGAAAAACAACAGTTGCTTAATCACTAATAATGAATGATACAAAATGCGCATCTTTTTCTCTATGTAGTTTTTATGTAGCTATAGTAGACTCCATGGAACTTCAGTCTAAAAAATGTGAATGAGTATTATAATAAAATAATGTGTGTCAGAAGTACTGGCAAGTAACAGTGATGTTATTCTCTATTGCAAAAGCAGTTCAAAAGTCAGTGATTGGTGCCACCTTGCCTATAGAAGCCTAAAGAAACTCTGCCTTGAGCTTATCCTTAGTTTCATTATTCTGCTTTTCACAACTTATAATTGAACATCTTGAGGTGAATGTGCACCAGCCTGCTTTATATGGCTCACTAGATCACACAGCACCTTCGTGTCCACTGCATATTTATCGACATCATGTCCTATTTCGCCACAATGTAAATCCTCTTCGTTATTGCTTCTACAAGCAGGGCACTACAGCGTCTTCACTGTTTGTAAATGTTTTGGGGGAAGACGGGGTTCTGCTTTCAAGTGACATTACATTGATGATGTACCAGAGTTATATTTTTACATGGTATCGTAGCATTTACAGCAAGCACTGTCCTTACAGTGTAATGCTCCCGAGCTCAGCTTTATTTTGCCTCTCTATTGACCCCCTTCTTCTGTTGCACCAATGCAGTTGTTGTTCTGAGTTTTTTACAATACATTCTTGATCAATTACGTTCTTAATGGGAATTAAAATCCTTAGACGGAATGCTAAAAATGCAGAGATTTTTTTTCTCCCTTCCTTCTCCTCTTGAGCTGTTGTAACAAGTGAATTTCCCCAGTGTGGGACTATGTTATCTTTATAAAAGCTTTATGCGAGACCAGTATTTTGTCTGGTGTTGCATATTTGTCTTTCAATTTGGTAACTCGAGTAAATGATATTGCTGTTGCTTCCTTTGATTTTAGTTTATGGTATTCGGTAGCTGTTGTGCAGACCTTTTCATTTGATCAATTTGCAGCTAACAGCTGCCTGTCTCATGTGTATAAGACGGTGTACTGAGTTTAAACACTTCTGAAATACAAAAAAAATGCAAGTGTTTAAATCCTTATGGGGTCCAACAGATGCAATTTGGGCTCAAATTCATACCCTTTGTCGACCAAATTGCTCACAGTGTACATTGCATTGGGGTGATGGTCTTTCCAACGGAGCATCAGCAAGAATAATAGTGTGTACAGCTCTGCATCCATCTCCACATACCTGCTTCCTGCCAGAAAAAGTCATAAAGTCTAGATTGCTTCCCAGCATACTACATACAAATACAGGCTTAATAGCTGTTTTAATGGAGTGCTGCATTACACACCTAAGTTATCCGATGACCCGTTCTGCTTTCACTAACATTTATTGAATAATCAATAACTGTAGATAAATAAGTGGAGGGCCTGTTTTTGCTTGAGTACACATTCAGTAGGGACATGGTATTGTTTTATTTAGACCAATTGTGATACCCATGCTATTATGTTGTTTGAAGACATCATTATTGTTAAAGGGCACAGCACCTGTGTGTGTGTGTGTGTGTGTGTGTGTGTGTGTGTGTGTGTGTGTGTGTGTGTGTGTGTGATCATCAAATCCATAGCTGCTAACATTATGCAATATTTATATATATTTTTTCACTCGCATCTCTTTAATGGTTCTCACAATCAATAGCTGAGGGTACTTATGCCTCGACCACCCACCTGTAATCATCTGTACTGACTTGATCTTTCTATTTTCTTTTTCTTCCCCGCAGAGCGGAGCTGGAAAAACATGGTTACAAGATGGAGACATCATAGAGGCTGACCATCATAGAGGCTTTTCAGTGTTTGAGGACGTTGGATATGGACATTTATTTGAATATTGCTAGCCAACCACAAACAATAAGGCAAAATGCGAGGGTGTGAATTTGTTTCCTTTTTTTTGTAAGAAATGTTTGAAAGTAAAGTGTTTGGAGAAAACAAATCTTTTTCTCTGTGTTTTTATTTGCTGGGCCTTTTATTGATAAATCTGCTGTAACCATTGGGTGTTGTCCAGTTGAATTAATCTAATATTAAGACTGGCCTGGATAACCTGAATTGTATTTCTTTTGCCATTATATGCCCATTGCAAAAAAAATAAACACGTTCTAATGGTACATGAATAACTCCTAATTACTTTGATGCCATAGCCTGATCCAGCATAATCGCTGGCTAACCATGCTTTCATGGTTATATACAGAAATCTTGCCTATATCCTCCATTTCACCCTGGACTGCATGTATTCTTTACTGCATAAATAAGTCCATCTTTTGCAGTTATTTTTTTCTACGAAAGATGACTCAGGGTTTTGCTAAAATAAGTACAAATTACAGTCTTTGTAAGAGCTGTTGATCTCAGAGGCACACCTGCCAAGTCAACACAGTCTACCCGTAATGGAAGGCTTGTTATTGCCCCGCGACACGCGCCACATTTATTCGGGACTGCATGAATTTTGTATGAAACATCTCGGGTTGACATACTCGGCAAATATATCAAAGATATTTTCTATTGCGTAACAACCATTCTTTTATGTAAACCTTGTTTATTGAGGCTGTCACAGCGATGTCTGTGTTGAGGCAGATGGAGATGTACGTGGACTGCACGGTGGAAATGCAAACAAGTGTGCGATGCATGCTCTACACACACACACACACACTGAGGCAGTTCCTCTGCACTCCGCTGTATAACAGCCCCCTTCCCTTTCAGCCCCACAGTGCAAGGCTCAGTCCCTGAAGGAGAGATTATCCACTGCCGTGTTTGTCAGAGGCAGGGGGGGGGTCTCAGTATGGGGCTTCGTAGCCTGCCTTGCCTGGGCCTGCCCCTACTGCCAGCCAGGCCCTTCTCTTCCGCTTGGCACAGTGGGGATTCTTGTACTGAACCAGAGGCCAATTTATCCCTGCCACACTCCCCCGGCAAAATGATTTCTCTCAGTGTTTTGTCGACTTTCAGTCCTAGGCTCCTAATGAGGTGAAATGGATGCCAGTAAGACCCGGCTTTCACCCAGAAAACAACATCCATCCTTTCCTGGGAGTGAAAAGGAACCTAAATACATTTACACAAGTACTATGTTTACTTGCAATTCATGTACTTCTGTACTTTCGCATTATTGTTCGGACACTGCTAAAAAAATTCCGGTTTTATGAAGTCCTTTCCCGAATACAGTTAAGTTCTAAAAGTCTGCCAGTGAAGTACTTCTAATGTCTTTCCAAGAGAAACCAACTTATTCCACGTGTGCACAGAGAAATATCAAAAAAAATAAACTAGTCAGTGAATTAAAATTCTGAGATGCACAGTTTAATATGATGTGAGAAATATCCAAAATAAGTTGCTCTCATGGCAAGTAAAATATTTTTACTGCACTGGCCCACCTCTGCTAAGCTCAAATGTCAAACAAAATTGGCTTGAAATGGGATCTGCCAAGAGAAATTTCTTTGAAATCAGGTGTCCTTCTAAAAAAAAGAAGTTTGTAATGATTGTTTTAAAATCAACTGATGCCATGAGAGACATCTGACCTTTGTTTCCAATATGTGCGTTTCAACATTACTTCCTGTTAAAGGGTGCAGCATCACAAGTGTAGAATGATGTCATCACTTTTGATACTTTAAATACTCAGGGAACGTTTTTTTTTATTTATTTTTTTTACAAAAGTGTAATAAAAAGCAACCAGTATATTTTAAATGAAACTGTATATTCTACCTAATTTAAAGAATCTGTACATTTAGGAATCAGACAATTATGATGTATATAAAGAAATGTTATACACTCTTTCTCCTAGTCACTTTTTGCAAAGTAGTCAAAGCTGTTTTCTAGTTTGCAACAGTTTCCATTTGCAAAGACTCATTCTGCATCTTGAAATATCATTAGAGGCTAGAAAAGGTCAGAGAAGAGTTTAGAAATCTCAGGATATACGTTGGGAACTGAAAGCATGATAACAGTCTGAAAATCTTTGTTTACAAATGATTATTATTCCAAACTGTGACATGTCACAGCCCATTAGCTCTCCTATCTGTACATTCACGTTGTGAATGAGTGGTCCAGCTGCAGTACCTCTGATAGCAGCTATCAATCATGACAATAAATATTTTGTATGCTTTTTTTCCCCCTTCCCCTGCAAGAAATAACGCAGGGTCACAAGTTCCATAATGAACTCAGAATACTAAAGCTCTGATATGCTCAGATATACTGAGATCTGTTAATGCTGTTGAAACTGATGGCCCTGGGCCAGATGATTATTCTAAGGGGTTGGGGAGTCAGTGAAGTGAGAGAATTGGTAAGTGACAGCAACAGAGGAGGACCTGTGACCATTTTGTTTGTGCTGAGAGCATAAGATTGGTCCCTTGTGTTTGATGCCGCGAGAGCCTCAATGGGCCCTCAATATTCAACCCTGTATAGATCACAAGCCTTTTTAGTGTTTCCGCACCACTATTTTATTTGATCCCATGTAATCATGTCTTTAATTTGTGCGAGCATTTTCTTTCTTTGTTGTTCCTTTGTGACCCGCATGATTCAGCGTGACGGTCGAGACCCGCCGTGTCAATATCAACATATTGACCGACGAAAAACATGAATAACAATCTGCTGGGCGAATATTTTTGACAATATGGAAAGGTTGCGCTTTAAGATGTTTTTAACTTTGCGGCGGCGTCTCTGAGGTGGTGCCGCCAAAGTTAATTCCTTGCATGGAAATCCAAGCAGCGCAATCCTGTCAGCGGATTACATTAGGGTTCAATCCAATTGGAAAAATCCAAATGCAGCAACTCTGTGAACTGATTCTTGTCCCAGTAAAAAGCCCAGACTCTTCAAAAAGCATTTTCTTATTTGCAAATCTTCCTCTGCCCACGCACTTCTGAGACCACATGACTTCATGCACGTGAGAAGCCAATGAAGCTGTGGCGACGACTATTTCATAACACTTCATGTTGGGAGATGACGGATCCATTGTTCTCGAGGCCTATGAGCCCTGTGGGCGAGAGTCCCCGCTGAGCCTCTGCTG
Organism: Dactylopterus volitans; assembly: GCA_901007715.1. Classification (NCBI taxonomy): domain Eukaryota; kingdom Metazoa; phylum Chordata; class Actinopteri; order Syngnathiformes; family Dactylopteridae; genus Dactylopterus; species Dactylopterus volitans. The sequence goes on along the minus strand of CAAKHG010027854.1, from coordinate 60,679 downwards.
AAGAAACACACCAGCCTCCGAGGCTATATTTTCCTGTCTTTCCTGCAGACACTGGAGGCTACTGTGGCCACTCCGGCTCTGTCCCCACTGAGGCAGGGCCGGCTTCTTTCTGTCTCTCCCCTCTGCAATCCCTTCACCGCCTAGCCAGGGAAAGACGGAGCTGTCGCTGCACAGCTAGGAAGCACACAGCTGCTGTTATAATAGCCCTAATTGCACATTTCTTTTGTCGGGCTGAAATTAGCAGAGAGGCTACAATGCTAATACTAACCCCCCACCCCCACCTCACACACACATACAAAAAAAATCCTCCAAATAAAGATGGAGGGTAGAGATTTAATTTTTTTTAAAAAAGACTCTCAGAAACTCTCAGGGGTGCGTACACCAATGAGACTGCCAAGCCACTGTCGAATGGCCCACACCTGCACACTCGCACCCCCGCTAAAGTAAACACAGATAATAAGGTATAATTACTTTAGAAAATAATAACGAGGAGCAACCCTCCAGACCCCCCTACTCTTGGTGACAAAGAGCTGCCTGTTTATTGTGGGGGGGTGAAACAGCCGAAAGGACGCTGGCGAGTGCCCTATCAAAAGACCTGAGGGCCCTACTGAGGGTCCTTTATAGGACAGCCATCAGTGTCAAGGAGGACAGGGGCTTTTAAGTCTCTTCCAGTCTAACTGCCTCAATTAACCAGTATGAACTGACCACAGGCTATTTTTTTCAGTTCCATTCATTTTCGTCAAAATGATCCTGTGTAGTCTTAAATGGTTGTGTCCTTCTGTCCATGGAATCAGAAGAAGTCCAGGCTATGTACAGTGTAAACATACCAATAATATGATGTCTAAAGTGAGATAAAGGTGAATGTATATGACTTAATGTGACAAAAATGACCAAGGCTGGGGAGATTAAAAGAGAAAACATGTGAATTCATGTGAATACAAGGCCGGGCTTGCCACAAAGACGGTAGATTGGCCCATTGTTGTGTTGTTGAGGCTGGGCTGGAGCAATCGCATCCTTAAACCTTAAACCAATGGTGCATCTGCCGTGACAGAGTGTGGAACACCAGCGATGTTCAGAGGAACCGTGGGCTGTGTCGTGCATGCGTTTGCCAGTGGGAACTTTTCCAGCATCTGTGGTTGGTGAGGACAGTGGTGAGCACAGTGAGGAGACAGCGAGTGGCGGAAGCTAACACCGAGCTATGACAGATTAAAATGATTCGCAAGAGGCTGTCAGGGAGTCCGTTTCAAGTTGGCGGACGGTTACATATAGGGAACATCAGTAAATTACCTTTTCAATACTTCTGTGCTGACATGCCAATTCGAGTGAAAATTAAGCAATAAATTCGGCTATAAATTCTTTTTAATAGATAGGTATGTAACACATTTACTTTGCTTCAAAATGTATAATTCATTTACTTGACATAACTATATGAATAGAAAATAACGGCTTCTTTTTTTTCAATGCGGCCCAGTAACTTCAAATTAACAACAGAGAACAACGCACCAACACACTTCCAACTGTATTTTACATTAATATTTTTTTTGGGGACATTTTTATCTCTTCCTCCATTGCTTCTGAATAGATTTAAATCACTTTTTTTTTTTTTACAAGAAACTATTCATCTGTCAAGGGGGATTGGTGGTGGTGTATGATTATTTGTGGTCGACTAAATTGCGAGAACCAATTTTTTTTCTTCCGTTCCAGCCTTGTTCACATACATATGTAAATGTTGCTTATTATAACTCCTCTGTGGTGCCATTAGAATACAGAAAAAACAACTTTGGGCTTGCTGGAATAAGTGAGCCTGATGTAAGGATTAAATATGACATACATGTGCACTAAATAGATTGGATAAAGCACAGGCCCTCCTCTGCATTCCATATACTGTATGTTATTTCAAAGCCCTAGAGACCAGAACCACCTATAAAACAGCACTAGGCGACACCATGATTAACGACACTTTTAGATACTTAAGCCTTTACTTTGATCCTTTCGAGAGCGTTGAGAACTATGTGTTGACCCAAGATTTCATATATAGATGTGAATATTTTACCCCACCTTGTTAGACATATAACTAACAGATGCAAATACCTGGCTTGTATTTCATGTTTTCCTCTGAAATCCCAATGTGCTTCAATGAGAGCAATCCCAGCTCAGCTGAGAATGAGGATAAACTCATCCAAGCATGTGAACATGACACTGGGTAGTCGAGACAGTATGGGATCTCGCCATGGCCTCACTGTCACTTAAGCCTGTACAGATTTTAACCCAATCTGACATGTTGGCACACAGAAAGAAACAGATGGGTATGTTTAAGTTTAACGCTATCCCTGGTGGTTGAGTCACTATGAAAACACAAGACTTTGGTTTGATGTCAGGATAGATTATGAGTGCCCTGTTCCAGCAATGCAGTTTATGACACGATCCATCTCACAGGATCTTGACAGATGAATGTATAATTTCATATAGCACTGGGTTGCATACAGCCTTAGTTTGAATTAATAATAGTAAGAATAGCGTGGGTGCTGAAATGCTGAAATTATTTGCTGAAGCAATTTAAAAAGAGGGTAGAAAAAGCTCACATAAAGAATAAATGTACTTAAAAGCTAAATATTTTAAAAGTCTAAAATGCAGAAAAAAAACAAGCTATTTTGCTTTGATGTCAATATGATTTAGGACAAATGGATGTTGCAGAGCTGAATTGCCCCGGTGATGCCATACATTCGTGGCAGATGACGTAATACACTGATGTTAGATGACTTCATAGCGCACATGAAGTCATGCAGTCTATCAAAACATGGTTGCCATGGTGATGGAGCCATCAACGCAAAGTAGATATGTCATCTAATGTCAACAGCACAGTTTTTTTTAGAAAAAGCTTCCGATCATAAAGTTATCAAAAAGTTTGAATGCAAGAATAAATGCTCTTCAAAAATTGGATAATTATAGTTGACGGGTTTCTGTAAAATGCAGGGGGGTTTTGTACAAAAAAAAAAAAAAATCACAGAGGTAAAGGAAGAAATATTTAAATAACAAGGTGCAAATGTTCTCAGCATCCTTTAATCATACATGAACTCAGTCACACGCACACTGACGGTGGCAGTCAACCTGCACCTGCCGTGAACTCGCTCAAAACCCGAGGCAAACGAAAATCTCCATGCATCGATTTAACATGAGGCTCGCTGGTGTCCAGTACTTTTATCAACACAAAGAGGGAATAATAGCTGCAGTGATTAAGGGTCTAATGTAAAGGGAATCAGTGTTGCATGTGAGTCATCCTCATACCATCATTTAACCACAATGTGCAACCGAGCCGAAGGGCCCTGCGAGGATGATTTTTACTGTGACGTCTGCTGCAACAACACCCCTCGCTGTGTTTCCTTCCTGAGCACCCATGATCCTGGTAATTAGGGAGTTTGTTTCTATTTTTACTCCCAGTTTTCACCCTTGTCCCCTCCCAGACCTCCAATATTTAAACACACCGGATCAGCAGCTGCACTTAAAAGCATTGGACAGTGAAGGAAGAGAAATTAACAGGGGGGGCAATTTAGACACCAGAGAGGCTTTTTCCACCAGAGCAATAAAGCACACTTGATGTTATTATCATCTCTGGTGAATTATCAGGCCTCTGATAATTGTAATTAATCAATCACCAGACTCACTCATGCACTCCCTTGAAACCCAGCATCACTGCAGACCAACCTGAGCAGTGTTGACCTATGAGAAATCAATGTGCAGCCAAGATTCAAGGCAACAACCGGAGTTGGACCAAGTAATTAGAACATGGTTAATTACATGTCATAGTATCTGCATTATCACTGCATGAAGGAGGGAGACAATTAGAGGAAGAAAAAAAAAAACTATTAAAGACCTTAAGTGTTGCACATTCCAGTTCAAGTTAACATGAAAAAGACTGATTCGCCCCAAATCGCATCCATCATTTTTTTGCCACATCTAACCCAAAAAAAAAAAAACCCTCGCCATTTCACTGTGTGGTCGGGTTCAAAACAATAGCATATGCTTAAAAAGGAGAGCGCAGTGACAGACAAACTCATAAGAGGACGGAACATTCTCTCTCTCTCTCTCTTTCTCTCTCTCGCTGTCTTTGCCTTTCATCACTCTCTTTTTCTTTCTCACACACACACACACACACACACACACATGTCTGGAGGAGGCTGGGTGGGAGGCCTTGGCCCAGCCACAGTCAACTGGTCCCAGTCCCAACAAGGAAACAATTAATCATGTGTGAGCGGCTGTCTGTGAGTGTCTGCTCTCTGGACAACAACAACACTCAGCCATTTATCTCCCCTCCAGGCAGGACGGCCCAGCCAGCACAGCGCGCAGGCATGCACTCTCTCATCTTCACACTCTCGCAGATGTGGAAGAACAAAACACATTCACACACACACGCACACACGCACACACACACACACGCACACAGTCAAACGTGCAAGAGGGCACAGATGCAAAAGTGTAAATATGCAGATGGAGAGATGCACCAAAAAAAATAAATAAATACATAAATGCGAGCACATGCACAATCACGTACAGGTGCTGGCTGGTTTGTGAGCCTAATCAGATAGATGTCAACACTTCATAATGGTCATGATGACATACACAGGAGCAACATGCTGGCTCACTACTGCCCTCAGATATCAAAGATGGGGTAAAACAACTCAACTTTCTTTCATGATTCATTTGAGAGTGATTCCTTTTACCATGGTTGCCTTTGATATTTCATACTCTGGTTACTGTTCATTACGCAAAACACATAATGGACAGGGCTGCGGTATATTTTTTTTCTTGCACGCCTCTGAGACGATGGACCAAAGTTGAGCTGACAGTCGTTTCATTTCAGGAAATTTTGTCCTCTCCCATTTAATTCTCGGTCTTCCGACGTGGCAAGGCAAGTTAGGGGTGAGCTTAAGCAGGCAGGACTTGTGAAATGAAATAGGAAATTCGTCGTTTATTGCCACATCTACTTGGAGCGGGGAGTGGTTTGGGAGTGTGTCTGAGAAAGTATATTTTTTTTCTCATCCAGAAAGAATGTATTTGTGCTCGTGAACTGATGTAAATGTGTGTGCATCTGTGCATGTGTTAGTACCGGTCCAATGTGGTAAAAAAAAAAAAAAAAAAATGAAATAAATAAATAAAGCTTCTAAACCTCAAGTGGAGCAAACAAAGAGGCCGGTGTGTGTTTCAGGATGGGGCATCTGGATGGCATCAGGAGAGCCTGGCAGATTGGTAGTGACACAGGTTACTCCTGAGGTCCCTGGTGAGAAACACATCGCTGCAGTCTGCAGTGGAAACGCAGCTTTGAAGGGCAAAATGAAGGAAAGAGTGTATGAGTGTATTCCAAGTTTTTTTTTTTTTTTTATGCAGCCAATATTTTCTTATCACACCGCCCACCTCTGGTTGTGAGTAAGTTGCGCTTCATAGCAGCTAGATTGCTAAAGACAAATAAGTGAAAAGAAAAGATCAGTCAAGACAGATGAAATGTTTGCACATTGCTATGCATGATAGAATAAGACGGAGGGATTGGCGCTTGAAGGGAAAAAGTGACACCAGATAAGCAGAGAGTATGTGTGTAAAGTTGCTCAAGATTTTAGGAGATTTGAATATTTTCCTTATTTTTTTATTTTTTTTCGCCTCAAGTTAAATTAGGATTCTGACAACTCTCTCATATTTGTAAAAAACTAATGTAACTGCCAGCAGCAGATTAGCTTCGCCTCGCACAAATCCTGGAAAAAGAGCATGCCATGCCACATTTTTCACATTTTTTTTCCTCCACATATTAAAAAAAAATGATTTTCACGAGTGAGCTTTATAGATGCTAAACAAAACTAACTTTCCCACTGGCTTTAGCTTTATAAAAGCTAAAGCCAGAGATTTTGCAAGCATTTTTTATAAATTGAAAAATCTTTCGTTTCTATGAGTACCGGGACAGGTGTTACATGGAAGCCATCAGCTTGTGAGTGTCAGCTTGGCATGTTTTTTATCAAATGCACCGGTGCAATGAATAGTAAGAATAGCAGCCGCACTCAAATGTTACAATCTAAAACTCTCGGCATCATAGCGAACTTCAATCCACTAATTAAGACAAATGTGCCAGTGCTCTCAAGCATTCCCTCTGTTTCTCTTGCAGCCCAGGTGGCAGCTTGACAGGAAGAGGAACAGGAAAGGACTTAAAGATTTGCTGCTGCTGCTGCTGCTGCTCTCATTCTCCTTCAAAAAGAAATGCTCCTCTGATCATTTCCCATAATGCTCCTTGCACATGGAGGCCTCTGTGATCAGTGGTTATGAGAAAGCACAGGAATCTGACAGACAACCAGAGGAAGAGAGAACAAGAAAAAAAAGAGAGAGAGAGACGAGACTCCTCTTTCCACCACCTACCCCCTGTCCCACCCCCCACTCCATCAGCATGGCCGCACTGCATTTGCTGGGAAGCATCTGGGTTCATTTATCCCAACCCAGGCAGGCCTGAGGACCCCTGTGCCCTCTCGGGTTGCAGGGTCTGATCGTGCTTCAGTGTGGGCCCATGCTGTTGTGGAGAAGAGCTTGGGCCTGCTCACTGGCCCGTCTGGACCATTTCAAAGCTCCCATCCACCCTTTCCTCCGCTTCCCGAGCCCCTTGAGCCAACCCAAATGCCCCGAAGCATGGTTAGCGTAGCACTTCATCTGAACTGAAAGATGCTAAACAGATTCGTCCAGAAGCTGCAGCAAAAGGCAGCCCTCCATGAGGGTTTGGGAGAGTTTCTGTGCAGAAGGAGCGGAACTGGTACGTCAAATAAATATGTTTGCGTGGCTGATGTTGACCTAACGGGTAAGTCACGTCGGTATCGGCGTGATGAGACAAGCGGATGTATGTTGCATCCATAATGCATGCACAGGAGATGCACTCCCAGGTCTCCATGCTGCAGGTGAAATGACCGAGAAGTCCACTGCGCCTACTGTTTGGTGTAATCTGCGGTCCTCTCCAAGCCAAACGTCAGTCCAGGTTATCACAGCGCAGAGCTGAATGGAAGCAGAGTGAGTCTGGCTGGTTACTTAAAGTCATTGAGAAGTTATTCAAACACCCAGTTATTGTGGCGTAAACAAAGGCGGCTTGTCACACACTATTACAGATATGGTGTTTACAAGAACGCCACTTTAATGCAGTGCATGTTATGTATGAAGAATAAGGATGGTGTTTGACAACCAACTGATTGGAGAAATTATTATAAGAGGCTTTTTTTTTTTTTGGCGCTGTTTGTAGAGACCATGCATACAGAGCAGACTCTATTATTTTTTCTAATAGGTTGCCTATATGACTGAAAAACAAAAGATACAACGGGGTTAATGTACAAATTTTGATAATTTGCCATAAAGAAGCATGAAAGAAACACCAAATGTCCAAACAAATAAGAGCCACATTTTTTTTGGTCTTGTAAACTCGGCATATTAAAAGGATTAGAAGGATGTTTTGCATAATAAAGTCTCCACCATGCCATTTTCTCCCACATTTCTCCTGTCACCATCTACTTGACTTTTATGCAAAACAGATTTTTCTGATTTATCCCACACTTCTCTGGGCAGTCTGTCTGCTGTGTGTCTTACTTCTAAGTTATATAAAATTTCCACTTTGGGTGTTTGGGTAAAGGGTGTTTTCACATCACATGCCGAAGCACAACTCAATCTGGCATCAATCTTGGTTCTCACATGAAACATATTTAATTAGAGGGGAAGTTAAGTGGTTACAATCTAGTGGTTGCAGGTTCATAGCCCCGTTGTCCATCAGCAAGACATTTTGGCAGAAAGGGAGCATCAGCTGATTAACTGAAAATGGCAAAGAACAAAAAGTGATTTTTGGGAGAATTAAGATGTTTGTTCGGGTCAGGGCCACCCAAAGTGGTGACACAGAATTAGATATAGCTTTTCTGTGGGTCTCTGAAGTCTCATTAAGCCTCAGTAAACAGAAATGTCACCGTATTTCCAATCAGTTTCATATGACAAATGACAAGTGACCTTTAGAGACATTAATACAGGTCAGCATAACAGTATCCGAGGCGGAATATACTACGGGTTAAGTCCCATCTTTTCTTTAATTTTGAAATATGCATCATGTTTGGTATCATAAAACACATCTTAGATGAATTTGCAGTATATTGATACGACAGAGAAAGTTGCTGTCAGAAAATTGTGGACGCTTTTTGCAGTTATGGGATAAATTGTGTTGACATCAAGTCTCAGATCACTCCATTTCTCAGATACGGTCACCTGAGGGAGTAATAAAGTATTTTTGATACTGATTCTGATAAAAAGTAAACTCATTCTTTCCCCATGACATACATTTTTAAAGCAGCAGCAAGGCATTTCCCTGAGTCAGCCCCTGTGGACATTTTAATTCCTTCAACGTGTCAGTGGAGAGAGAGCTGTCACCATTATAACATTATTTGAAGATTAAAAAAAATGATTGTGAAAAAAGACTGGGAAACTCGCTTTCACGTGAGGTGACAAGACTTTTGGTTCATCTCTGACACTGTTGCTAACAGCTAGCATCATGAGGCACTGTGAAGCGATATCAGCTGCAGTGAGAGACTGACAATCATCTACACATACAAGTAGCAACGTCGTTCTCCCAAAGTCAGCGTCCCATCAAAATGATTCTTAAACTGCTATTTTAAGGTAAGATAATTCCTTGTTGGGGGTTTAGAATGATTTCAATGAAAGAGTGAGCGTTTCAGAAACAAAATTCTCGATCAGTGGAAAACCGGACAAAGCGATTGCCAGTGTGCTCGTGGCCTCTTGTTTCAGGTCAGAAATGTCTTAAAAATTTGAATCTCATTACCATGTCATGAATATGTCTTTGGGAATCCATTAGACATTTCCTGCTTAAAACTACACCACGAATTCGCATTCAACCAGAAAAGAAAAGAAGAGAAAAAGAGTGGGGGAAAGAGAATAAAGCCATGGTGAGAACGTTTACTATGAAGCTGTTTTAGCTCTTCGGGTTCACTTAAGAAGAGGCAGGAAAAAAAGAATGATGTGAATGACAGATGATAGTAATAAAAGTAAGAACAAACTGGCCATTTTCCTGCGGTAGGG
>CAAKHG010027854.1:29026-49613 GCA_901007715.1 Dactylopterus volitans | reverse complement strand
GCCCCCTGCCCCCCCCCCCCGAGCCCCCCCCGCCCCTCCAGCGCCACGTGCCCAGCCTAATCCTCCTGTCATCCTGCTTTCACTGCACCGGCGCGTGATCTCCATGGGAACGTCGTCACGCAGGAGGAAGTGAGCAGCAGTTCCACTTGACAGGGAGCTTTGCTTTAGCATGGCAGCAAAGGTAAGCGGCGGACTCTTCAGCGCCGGTCTTCACCGCCTCTCAGCAGCCGTCCACTTCTCGGTGACACGCTCGGTCCCGGGGCGGGTCCCCGCCACCGCCTCCCCCTCCTGCAGCCCCGTGTCCAAACTGGCTTGTGTCCCCCGGGGAGGGTTGGAGCGGGAAGGGGCGTGCTAGTATGCGCCCGTTAGCCCCGCTAAGAGGATGTGCTAGAGGTTAACACATATAGACGCCGGCCATACGTCAATGACATTGAGGCTTTGCAGTAGCCGGTTAGCTAGTTAATGCACGTTTGGCTAACGGCGCCGAAGTCAAACTGTCTGTGTTGCCGTTTAACAAGCGGCGAGACGCGCCGTGGCGTCACTGCTCCCGAGGCTCAGCCTCCCCTCGCTCCTCCTGGGCCCCGTCTCCAGTCTACCGGTCTGTCCTGGCCGGAAAACAAACAAACAAACAAAAACAAAAAACAAAACAGGCGCCGGTAGTCACCGGTAACCTTCGTTAGCATCATGCTACATGTGAAGGCATCCCTGCCCGACCCCGCCGCGGCTCCCAACAGGTGCCAAACCTTCGTGATGTCCTCGTGACGCCAGTCGCTTTGTGTTCAGTCATTTAAGAACGCTTTGATATCAGAAGTATCAGTATTATTCCAGAAGCTCTCAAACTTTTTTTTTTAATTATTTTTATTTTATGTTTTAATCAGGCATAAACAATGACAGCACTGCAAAAAAGGTGTGTTTTCTTTATATAATGTAAATCATATTCATTCAACCAAGTGGCTCTTTCCACTGAGTTTGAGACGCAACCCCCCCTACGGTTGTGCTCGAACGATGCACCACCACCACCACTCATGGGAGGATTAAATGAGTGTGGTATTGACACATATATGGTAAACGTGGAGTTCACAGGAAGTGTAAATGTTCATTTTTCACTTTTGCAGGCAGTTCTGCCAAGGAGGGCCGACCCCACTGAGCTGAAAGCCATCTTTGAAAAGGTGAGACTTAAACTTAGGTATTTTGTTTTCCATTTTGTGTGTGGTTTTTTTTGTTTGTTTGTTTGTTTTTGTTTTCAGCAAACCCTATCGCTCAGCATGCATCCTCTTGTCTGCTTTTCTTTCTTCACAGTATGCCAGCGTCAAGAAGAATGATGAGTACTTCATGTCACCTCAGGACTTTGTCGGCCGGTTCCTTCATGCCCAGACAGACATCCGACTCTCGGACGAGGCCACAAATGTGCTGGCTGGTGTGGTGGACCAGAAGAAAGATGGGTGGGTGTTCTGTGTCACTGAAGACATAATTAATATTAGGAGATCTGATGTTTCGCAAAAAAAATTAAGATTCTTATTCGGTGATCCTTACACTTTGTACTGTACTTATTGCTTTTTATATTTTACTAAGATTTTAAGTCATTTAAAAGGAAACATGTCAAGCATTCCCTAATTAAAGATATTAATTTGTGAGGCTTTGATGCTGTTCTCCGTTAATGCGATAAAAACTGGGAATGTGGTTGTGCCTCCACAAAACAGACAATTATTTGATCACTTTGGTCTTCTAGAAAATGGTGACATATACTTGTCACATTCATTTGGCCTTTTATACACCAAACCACTGATGATTTAATTGAAAAAAAAAAAAATCAATTTGTAAGTCGTTGCAGACCTATGTGGAGCACATAATGTGACAATGGCAAATATAAAAATAGAAAATTAAAGTGTCTTATTAGGATTGTGATCATTACTGTGGGATTATATATAATGCAGAAGTAGGTGATTGAAGTATGAGTAACTAGTGAGCTCATGATGGAGTCTTCTCAAGCCTCAGCATATGTATTACCTTCCCCTTTGATCATGTATAACTGGCCTTCTTTTGTGATTTTGCATTTTATAAACAAACCAGTGACCAATTGCTTTGGTGCCAAAACGCACAGATGGATGTTCATACTTGAGTGATGCAGCAAAGAGACATCAAACCACCAAAGGCCCCTTTCAGGTGTTTTCTTCTTTGTAGATACAACCCCAATTTCACACTTAGGCCTCCTCCCATCCCCCCATCACCCCTGTTTTTTTTTTACATTAATATGTATGTATTTAATGATACATAATGATGGGTAATAAAATGTTAGGGTAAGTCAAAAAAGATAAAAAAAAAATTGCCATGGTAACCACCTGGGCTTCCAGAAAGAGCAAAGTGCATATGGCTGTGTAGTCACATGTTATTACATCTGCTTCAAGTTGTGTGCGTGTGTGTGCGTGTGTGTGCGTGTGTGCGGGCGTGTGTGCGCGCGCGCGCGTTTGTGTGTGTGTGTGTGTGTGTGTGTGTGTGTGTGCGTGTGCGTGTGCACGCTTCCTAGCACAGAGGATGTGAGATGGAGTGGTGGGGGTTTTGGAATTGGAAAAAGAGAGAGCAAGGCACCCACACGCACACACATAAAAACACACGCATGCACTGTAATTGCCCATGCTATTCAGGAGCACTCTGTTGCATTGTGCGGCTTTGGAACAGGATAAATGGTGGCCGTAGCATCAGGGTAAATCTATTAGGAACCCATGGCCCAGGCTTTGTATCTAAACCTCATTTTGGTTTGTGGAGGGAAATGGAAATAATACGAGGGCAAAACAGGAGAAAAAGTCCCACATTTTTTTTGTCCTCCAAATGATATTTAGAACCTGGATTAAATGTGATTTTTTTCCCTGTTTTTTTTAACGGTTCATATAGTAAAAGCATAATGTTGCTTGTATGTTTTGAGGTGTTATTTGACTTTGATGGATAAATGATTTCACTAGACAGAGTGTAGATGATTATTCTACTATACAGCAGTGTCTCATCAACAGAAAATACATGGATATCGGACATGGAAGCAAAAAAAAAATCAGCGCCATGGGGGCGAGCTGGAAACACGAATGCATTGTTTTTCCGGTGCTTTGTCGTATAAATCTTATGAAAAGAACAGAAATACAAAACAAACCACTTCAGAGGCTGTATTTCACACAGCTCCTGTGATCTTATGCAAATATGTTGTGAACAATAAGTTTTGCTCGGTACATGAGTGTAGTGTATTTGTAGCCATAGTGCACCTGCTGCTGTTTTTGCCAGGTGGGACTCCATTTCAACAAAATGAGTCAGGGGTAATAGATTTAGCAGGGGGTCAGATGGCGGGGAGCATGCTCGCTTACTTTTCGGTTGGAGTGTGTCTGTGTGTGAGAGAAATTTTACTTAGATGCCTGCCTGTGCTGTGTGTGTGTGTGCGTGTATACTTGTTGTGTGTAAGTGTGGCGGTGTGTTGAGGGATGTAAACATTGAAAAATGCATTTGCCTGCCCTCCCCCCTCCACGACTGTGTAAATCAAGGGATATAGTGACAGCTGAAGCAATCTTTTATGTGGAAATCACTTTTTCCCCTTCTGTCATACCCCCCACTCACCCCACCCCACCCTCTCCTGCACCCAGTGAGACAGAGAGACAGTTGGATAAAGACGGAGAGATGGGGCTTTGGAGTTGTCTCATTTTGTACCCATGGACTTGCACATATAGAAGTGCAAAATGACTTAAAGATTTTTCTCTCACTTGACTTATTTATGTTGTCTTTTTTCTTTTTCCATTTGATTTTCTCCACATTCCTCCTCTCTTATCATAGCTCCTCTCTCACATACCATAATACACTCTCTGCACCCACCATTTCTTCTTCGCTCTTTCTGACTCCCTACCTCCCTGATTTTGTATTCTGTTTTCCCCCTGATATTTTGATAGAAGCATCTGTTCAAGTGTGAAAAAACCCACGTCCCCCAATGACTCTGCAGGCTTAAAAAAGAGAAAAATAAAAAGTTTGTTAAGGGAGCGTGCTGGGAAAATAGCAGTCTGCCAACTGTTGTGGGCATTCTTGACTTAGACTGGCGGGTGTCCACTCTTAGAAAAAGAACAGATACTGGCAGCTAGTGCTCACCTGCCCCTGTATGTGTATGTGGTTTTGGGTGTGTCTGTGTGCAAGCGCCCTCTTGGTGGGTGGAAGGCTGTCAGTAACAATGCCAAGATGCCAGGGACAGGGGATTATTGAATCCCCTCCAGGCCCCTCTAACCCACCAATATCAACAAAGGAGAGCTGTCTCCCTATCAGCCAGGCCTAACCAACACCATACATTTATGTTACTTGTAAACAATGTTTGCAAGCCTGGTTTTCAGGTCCGAGGAGTGTATTTAGATGCCTGCCGAGCCTGAGACCAAGATAAAAGCTGGGTGACAAAAATGAGAGATAAACAAACAAAAATATATGGAATATAAGGTGGGGTTTTTATGCCGGACGGACATATCAGTGACAGCCTAAATTGCATTGTATTGGCATCACAACAAAAGCAGCATTCAGCTGTCATCTGGAATGCCAGAATCAAGTCTTTGTCTATGTCTGGTGTGTTATGTCTCTTGTCTGATGCATGTCACGGATATGTCTGTGCCTTTTTAAAGATTTACCAAATCCAGTGGAGTGCAGTAAGTACAGCACACAGTGCAGCAAAGGTATTTCATGGGTATAGTATCACATTATCTATGTCTCCCAAGTTCATCCCGGGCTGGGCACATGCATAGGGCAGGGCTGGACACATGCCATAGCAGTTGATGGTTGGGAGATGTTGTCGGTTGATTTGATTATTGAGTGGTGTCTCATTGGAGTTGGGTCTACATAGCATGGCTTCCCCCTCTTATGGTAATCATTTTGCCGCCGTCATGGCGCTGTTAATCAACCATCATAATCTTCCTGCCTGGCTACGGAGCTGTGTGTAAATGCTTATGAGTGTGCCTGTTATGGAGATGCCCCCTGGATCTTGTCCGGACTCCCCGGTCTAAATCATGGTCCAATCCCTCCGTGATCAGCAGCCCTCTCCGTTACACTAATACGCTCATTATCTACGTCACGGAAAACACAGACAGGACGACCTGCGTGCATGTAAATTGATGCGAGAGAAGGAAAAAAAAATTCTTTCAGTGCTGTCTGGGAAGGTTTGTGTTTTCTGACTCTTTGCACAGCTGCCTGCTGCTGCTTAAACTCCTTTATTAACGTCTCTGAGGAATAATTTAAGTGTGCTCTATAGATCTGTTATAAAGTGCTGATCATTATTCAAGAGTTTGATAATATTCCAGCAGAGTGTCAGTATCATTGATTTTGTTTTAAATAGTTTTAAATAGTGGATTCATGGTCTCAGCAGCATTTTTGAGTCCACTTTGTTGTGATTCTTCAGAGCCCTGCTCTTAAGAACTACCTGCTTGGTTAATACAAAAAAAAAGGGTTTGCTTTTAAGACAAAAACAGTCAATTTCATTTTCTGACCTTTATTCCCTCACTGTTTCTCTATTGCTGTTCCTCCAACACACACATCTGCGTATTGATGCCATTACACAAGCGTGTGGTTCTGAGTTTTTGTTGACAGCAGGTATTAATCTGATAGTATTGTATTGACCGTTATGGCTTCTTGTCTTGAATGATTGAGGGGAAGAATAACATTTTTGTAGAACACGTTCAAAAGACTTTAAAGCCTCTAAACTGGTTTCAACCTTTTACAGGGATCTCTTGCACTCAACAATTTTAAGAACGAGCCTCTTTTCTTAGTAATATTTCCATCTGCAATAATCGTATCTTGGTATTTTTTTTAACCTGAACATAAGCACATATGCACCCACATGCAAACATGAAACACTCAGAGCCCAAACACATACCTCTAAAATTAATCAGTATCACAATTAATTACTGCAAACAGGAAAATGTAATCATTGTACCCCCCCACCCTCCACCGCACGCACGCACGCACGCACGCACGCACGCACGCACGCACGCACGCACGCACACACATACACACTCTCAGAAAATTGAAACAGGTTTAATAGATGGATGCCCAGGGACCGCTCATTAGCAGTGACCCCTCCTGTAATTATCAGATCCATTTGTGAAATTCGTAATGGACTTGAGGCAACTGTGAACCAGGACCTAAATAAAGGCGACGCTGCGTGGTCCAGGTCCCCCCAGCAGGAATCTCCCGAGGGGGCACTCACTGGGTTCACACAATAGGGATGTTTATGATTATTTTTCTCTGGTTGATGATGCTTTGTGGGCATTCATGTTACTCTGGAGAGTCTGTAGATGCAATATTCCATATATCAAAACGCTGGCAAACTCGACAAAAGAGCAAGCGCTATAACGAGAACGCTAATCTCTTTTTCTCCCCCCACTTTTAATTTATCATTCATGTTTCAGAATTAAGTTTCAAAATTGTTTTTCCGTCTTAGTTTTTCCTTTCTTTTTTTTTACACTTAACCCCAAGTTGTGCAAGGTTTATACTGAATGGAATTATGTTTCCCTAACATGCGGCCAGCTCCATCCTTACTTCTTCACAATTAAAATGGCACATTAAAATTCATAAAACTTAATTTTTTTTTTAAATCTTTTGTTTTTTTTTCTGCTGGTGTGAAGTTGGCTCTTTCTATACCAGCTGCCAGCTAGAGACCGGCAGCACACAGCAAGCTTTTTCAAATGTTTTATTTTCTTGCTGTCACACTCACCGACTTCACGTCATGTGGAATATTAGATGACTGGATTAAAGGCTGTTTAAATTACCAGCGTTGCAGATTGATAGGCTGTCCAAGTGGTCAGGTTTGCCACAGTGTGGCTGCCATTACAATGGATTTTGTAGTTTAATGCAGCGTTGAAATATTTTATTTTCGCTTTCATTTTATCAGTGCAATTCAGCTTAAGTCGGTGTCTAATTAAGTATTTACTCTTGTATGGATATAAATGAACCAACTCAGATGGCAGTGTTTAATTTGATCGCAGTACTACTACATGCTTTATGTCTTTCTTCCATCAGGCTGATCTCGTTCCAGGAGTTTGTGGCATTCGAGTCTGTGCTCTGTGCCCCAGACTCTCTCTTCATGGTTGCCTTCTTGCTATTTGATAAAGCAGGAAAAGGAATGACCACATTTGGTAAGTCACTATTTCTGATTGACTGATTCGGATTAGATTTTCCCCAGAATCGCATGGTCAGACACAGCATGACGTGGCTGCCGTCATAGTTCAATGGGAATCAAGGCTGCTACGTCATACAGTTCTTGCGGGCTGTTGTTTTTGGGGTTCTATTTTGGCGTTTGCATATCTAATAGCCGATTGAGGATCTGGCATTAGTGAGAGCTGAAAGCACGTATGAACAAATTATAATGATAATCATTCGGGATCATTTGAAATGTTAATGCTAAAGATGCAGCGGCTGCAAATTTCTTGCCAGATTCCAGTTTCCAATTTTTTTAATGTGTAATCTGTCCATTCCAATTTTGGCCTTTTCCGATTTTCTTCTTTCCAATTTCCAAGATCTGCGATTGACAGCATACGCGAAAAACTTTTCTTTAATGAAACCTTTTCTGACTTGTACACATCTCAAACTTAGAGCACTTTTAATTACTTGCTTTACTTTTTTTTCTTTTTTCTTTTTCAGAACAATAAAATCCAACAACTGAAAAATAATTTCATTATATCCCACTTTATCTAACCGTTATTATCATTATTTTTTTTACTTTCTCTAAAGGAGAATGAGGTGGAACAGATCTATACAACCATGCACATAATTCCATTTATGCCTATTAAATGTTTTACTTTACTTTTATAATGCACCATGTTATAGGGCATGTCAAAATAAAAAAAGTGAACCAAGGTTACAGGAAAAAACTCTAATCCAGATGTTCATTTAGTACTCTGTGTGGTGTATTGCTGAGGCCACAGGCCTGTAGCCAACTTCTCTCTCTCTCTCTCTCTCTGGCTTTAGCTTCAGCTGTTCCACCTTTGTTTGCTCCTTCAATTCTGGTCCCCATAAATGCTTTGTCTTGCACATTTTGAGAATCCAGCTTATTGTTGGAGCCAGTGTGGCAGTTAAACAAAACAATTCTTCCTATTCAATATACACGCCCAGCGTGTGTTTTTAAAAAAAAATGTTACTTCTCAAAGTTATTGAGAAATTTAACCTTTCCGTATTTTCCCACATTTATTGCCACGATGCTACTTAGCAAATGTGAATCTGGGTTTTGTGTTAGCTGGGAACTTATCTGCGGAACAGTGCCTCTCTCTAATAGTATTATGTAAACACAAGACAAAAGTTCACGTCTCAACACGGCACTTGTCCCTTTGCTTTTGACATTTAAACAAGGACTTAATTAGCTAATCCTGAGAGTGTTCCCTTTGAATGTGCCACTAAAGAAGTTTTCACACAAAAATCCTTTTATTTGTGGGGGGTCTGACCTCAGCTCATACAGCATATTCTGTTATGGTTGCATTTATAAACAAAACCACTTTTTGTGGTCCTGATTCTTATAAAAAAAAGGATGAGGTTAGATTTGGGGGTGGAGTGGGCTGGTGGAAGCTAAAGGATGGAGGTGAAGATGGAGGAGGGGAAACTGCGTTTGTGCATGATTGGCAGCAAGACTCCGACGCCTGGAAGCTTGGAGGTGAAAAGTGAAGACATTTGCACTCGCTGCTTATTTCACATTTGCCTAATTGATTTAAACAAGTCTAATGCCAGCCTTCTGTAGGTGTGCAAGGCATTAGCACATTAGGCTTGATTTGAAATGCAGGGCACACACCCCGCTCGCAAACAGCGAAGAGTAAGTGAATTTCATTTTAATTGTTGCTATCGACAGGGTGCAAGATCATTGCAGGTGATTATATATGCACATATGTAAATTTTCATATTTAAAAGGATCAATTAGAGTGACGTTGTCTTGGTGGCAATTAAAAGGTCTGCTGTTTTTCTACGTCTTGCAAAGGTTAATGAATATCCCAGTGCCTATGAGCTATGAGACTTGCATACAAGTGGAAAATTGCATGAAAAATAGAACGCACAAACACGGAATACGGCGTCTACTACTTGCACCGGGCTTCCATTTCACCCAAAGCAAATGACTTCTGACTGAGATTATAGACTTGTCAAAGTTGCTTTATTGTGATACTTTACAGAAATCTCTCCCCCTCTCCTTTCCTCATTGCCATTCATTTGATTAAAGGCACCAAGGAAACATAAAGAACCCCGTTCTTTATTACCTATTAAAAAACATTAATAGCTGCAGCTTATGCTGCATTAAAGCCCCGTTTGTTTTCGCATGCAATAAATGTATGGACTCCTGATTTCTTTTTATTTCACTTCTCTGTAAAGCCATTTTTATTTGATAATAACCTGAGTAATTTCTGTTAAGTGTTAGGCGGCACAGTGCTCTGAATTTTTAGTGCTAAAAAATGCATAATTTGGTGGGGTCCATAAAAATTGCAGCGTATGAAATGCAGTTGTGCGTCAGCCAGAGCGCCCCCCCCCCCCACACACCAAAAAAAAAGAAAGGAAAAAACTGAAAGAAGATTGAGTGTTGACAGGTCTATAAAAGCTGATAATATAAATGCCAGGCTCTGGAGCGGCGTCTCCTTTAAAGAGTTAAAGCTTGTATATTTATTGCCTCATTAAAGTGTTAAAAAACCCCAAAAATAAAAATAAAAAAAAATGCACAAGCTGTCTTAAGGTAAGGCAGAGCCGAAGTAAATATCACCTTTCTCTCTCTTTCTTTCTGTCTTTCCCAGTCTGTTTTTAAAACATTGTTGCCTTCCTCCGTTCCTCTCTCCGCTCATTCAGTGCGGCTTGTTTGGTAATAAGAAACAGGTCGCTTTATTGGTTTGTTTTTGTTTCTTTACTAAGGCTGTAATTTAGGACTCATGTTCAGTGTCTCTCCACTCCACTGGCTGTAGAGGCTTAGAGGGTTCAGGCAGAGGGACATAAGTGAGAAGAGAAGGCTTTCCTTCTGAATACAGAGTCTACTCAGCGTTAACAAGTCCTGCCATGTGTCTTCCAGGACTGATGTGGACTCGGGCGGAACCTAAAGTCTCAATCAGAGCAGAATTGCGTTCTGGAGATTGACGTTGACATTTTGTCAAAATCGATAACAGATTTGGGTTTCTTTTTTTGTTTTTTTTTGTCTCCCTCTCCAAAATCGAATAATTGCTAATGTTAACCAGAAAATGAGACGCACGTGCTGTTTGTTAAAGCTTGACTCACAAGGATGTGTAGCAGCAGATTTTAGGTCTTAATTAGAGTGGACTAAAGGTTTAAACAGGAAAATGTGTTTGATCATTGTTATGAGTGCATAAACAGACAGAGGAGAGACTGTGGAAAAGTTTGCAATGGCATAGCTGACTCTATCCATATTTGACGAATGGTTGCCATAAAAATGGTGTATAATGCAAAACCCAAACACAGCTGATATTCTGTAATTGTAAATGATTTGAAATGTTTTGTTTTGCCTCAGCCTCACAATTCTATGCATCACTGCTTGCTGATTTTACTCAAATTATTGACATTTTCCGTAGGTTTCTCAGGAAGCGCTTGCACGGCGCCATGTTGAGATGTCGCATCAACACAGCTTCTCATCTCCCAGTCATTTTTTAAAGCAGCGTGTCTCCTTTTGTCTCCCTCTCAGAGGATGTGAAGCAGGTCTTCAGCCAGACCACCATCCATCAGCACATCCCCTTCAACTGGGATTGCGACTTCATCCGGCTTCACTTTGGTACCGAGAGGAACAAGCAGCTCAGCTATGGAGAGTTCACCCAGTTTCTCCTGGTGGGTGTCTTGCGAATCACCTGCCGTCTCCTCTGCTTCTTTTTCCCTCATGCGATATTACTTACAATCTAATGAAATCATATACATCCATCCCATTCTTTCCCTGGTCATCCATCATTTGCAGTTAATAAATCTGATCTGTGTGCTTTTTTCTTTTTTTTTTTGCATGCCCATGTTCCTCACGTATTTTCTTCACATATCGTTGGCAGCCCGTTGGAGCGCTGTCAGATGCTTATCTTAAGTGTGCACACCGGTTTCCCCTGCGCCTGTCCCTCTCAAACACATCCCCTCACATTGACCAGATTAGTCATTAATGAAACACTGAGGTTATGTAATTACGACTTTTACTGCATTTGTTTTCCATTTGCTGACGTACACCTCGCATTGCTCCACTCCACCTATTCTGAAGCAGGTAGAGACGCAGTCCTGTCTCCATAAATAGTATAGCTGGAATATTCCTAGTGTACTTGTGGCATGTGAGCCATTTTCCAATATGATGTCTAGACTTAAATCAGGGCTAAGCAGCGAGAGGTGGTGGTGCGGGTGGGGAAGAGGACCTTGGCTGTGCCAAGTTTGCATCCACACTCACCATGTATCTGAATGAGCTTTTTATATTACACTTAACTTAGACCAGATGGCTCACATATAGTGGGCAGCAATGGACGGCTATTGGGATATTGTCATATGTGCGTTTGTCCTCGTGCGTCAATTTGTCTTTGAACATAGTGTGCACGCCACTGTGTGTGTGTGAGTGTGTATTGAAACTTTGCACAATACCTTGTGTGCACGCACCAGCATGAAAACTTTGTGCATCTGTTTTTTTTTTTTTTTTTTTTTGCCTGCTTTCTTTGCCTGTGTGTGTGCATGACTGCAAGTGTGTGGCGTTGTGGCCAGGAGACGCTGTACTTGGCATCGTCAGCATGCCCGGTTCTCTCTCAGTCAGTCACTCAGTGGTTTCCAGCTCCACACACAGCAGCAGGCGAGCAGCCAGCCGCACTCATTGCTCAGCTATGAAATGCACATTTCCTGCTTATGCTCTCCGCATTTGATCATTTCTCATAGTTTGTGATTCATTCCTTAATGTATGGCAGAATAACATGCATTCTGTGTAGCAACGTTTTGCAATCAGTTTCTGTAAAGTGTTGTGAATATTGTCCTGCATTTCATTCTTTATTGCTTACTTCACTTCAGTACTGCTATTTATGAAACAAGTATGCGTGTTACTGCAGTTGTAGTAGTTTTCGAATATAGTACTGATTGCAAGCACAAGTAAAATTCAGGCAGTCTACTCCCTCAGTGTGTTATTAGATGCTCCAGTGATTGAAGACAAGGCAATTAGGAAAGGCACAGCCACATATCCTGAACCAGAATTTTAAGCTGTGCAATGTTTGTGATTGTACTACTAACCAAGGATGTAATAATACCTGTATTTACAAAGTAAAAGACTGCATTTCAGACAGAAAGAAACTGTGCAGCCATAAAAGCTATAGCAGTTTTCAGTGCTGTGTAACTCCCCTCCAAACATACACATACACACAGAGCATATTCTGAATATTTTTAAGTTATTTCTATAATTCCCTGTCACCCCGCTCTCCTCCAAGAATGTTCTCATCCTTTACTTCCTCCTCTCCCTGCCATACATGCATGTGCTTATTGTGTTTTTCTGCCATTGTAACCACACCACTGCCAGATGCTCACAAGATGGGATTATCGGGGAAAACGTTTGCTCCGCATATTTCTCACAAGGGCTCTCTCTGGCCAATTACTGTCTTGATGGAAGCCAGAGATTCTCACCAATTACATGCATTTTTCCCATCTCACGCGTGGACGACGGCCAAGGCTCAGCTCGCACTGTCAGCATGGTGTTGTCTCTGGCAATGATATTACCGATGGCCAGAGTGGTGGCATTTAGTGGCACATAGTAGCCCATATTATAAATGCTGGCAAGTAAAGGGCTTGAATTACAGGGAAGGGACACTGTATGTCCAACTTCTTTTCTAAGAATTCAGGAAAAAAAAAGTGAATTCTGTTGGCACAGCTCGAATTTTAAAAGTCCCAATTATATGTTATCCAAGAATGGGAGGGCAGCCCTTAACATCACTGTGTGGAGGGCAAAGTTTTGCTTAAGCATCTCCTTGTAATAGCTTAAGCTTTGTTCTAATGAGAAGCAGAGCCTGGAAAACTGAAAAAATACCGCTTCACTCATATCTATTGTTTAGACTTTGATGATGAGGAAAGAGGTCATAGTCATTGAAAACAAACAAAGGTGGTTGTCATGTGTTTTGATTCTTTCCCAAGGACAATTAAAGTAACTGCAAATGCCTCGGCAGTCTGTTGCTGGCCGTCTTAAACCCCAGCTTTACGTCTCCTACCTCCCTCACTCCTCTCCAAAACAAAAACCATGCCCCTGAAACACTCATACAGTTGCACCAAGTTAAAGTTTTAAGAGGCTGAGACTATAAACTGCTCCATCTCCTGGACCACAGTTGTTTTGTTGCTCTGTGGTTGTTGTGTGGAGCTCGAAACTTCTGGCATGTCCAAAGAGTTGGAATCTTTTCTTTTTCTTTTCTTTTTTTTTTGTATTTACAAACGGACACAAAGGCACATATGTGCTCACCCACACTTTGTGCATACACGTGCGTTCTCTACTTCATTTTTTTTTTCTGCTTTCAGATATACTGCTTTCTTCCTCCTTCTTTCCCCCAGTTTGTTTCTAGCCAAAGTGTTTTGACCTACTCGCAAGCGGCAGGAGAAGTGAGTCATGACACCAAGGGTGCCGACACCAGAATATCTCACCTTATTTACTTTGGGAGTGTTTACATGTGTCAATCTCTCCTCATTTCCTTGCCTTCCACTCACTTATACACTCTCCGGAACCCCTGCTGTTCTCATAGGTGATACTGACACATGGCTGCTACATTTGCTATTTTTGCAAATCTGGCTCTTTTGTTCCAGCGTCTATCCCTACTCCCCTCCGGTCTCCACTCAGCTTTGTGTAGATGTCACTCTTCCCCATTCGTTCCTCTCTGGCGCCAGAAATTTAGAGTTCGATCAGTTATGCTGTCAGTGAAATATCACTCAAATTCAACACAACAATAAGTCATAGTCTCATAGGGTTTTGTGTTGTGGTAATACCACTTTTTTGAGTTCCATTTACAACAATGGCATCTGAATAAATGAATTGAATAATGCCATGCATGTTCAGGATTGAATAAGTTCACCCAACAGTATTTTTTGTCCAATTTGTGGCTTGAAAGAAATGTCCATTCTTCTTAAGTAAATCAATAATAATTTATTTACTGGTCGTAATTACTAACTTCATTGTTAAAAAACTACAGGCAAGTCTTATTTTGAGAAATAAAACAGCCATTTAATCTAATGTTCTAGTTGGATTGTGCTAATTTAAATAAACATGTTACAAATGTGTAGACGGTTTCCACCGATAATTATTTCATGATCAATTAATCTGAAAATTGTTTTGTAATTATGGGGCTTGATCATTCAGTTTATGAAATGTTAAACATCAGGAAGGGATGCCCAGTGCAATTCGTCATCTTGCAAGTTCATATGAGTTGCTTGTTTTGTCTAGGATGCAGCTAAAACAAGAACAAAAATTTAAACGGATAAATTATCAATGTCCTGTCCTCCAACGTGTCATTCATTCATATCCATTGATTAGTCAACCAATCATGCCAGCTCTTCATTTCTGTACAAAATTACAAAAGCAAGTCAAGAGACCGTCTCATAAAAATTATTTTGTCACATGTATATTTCAGCTGAGTTAACACGCTGGAATGTACTTCAATGATGTACATTCAGGCCTTTAGTAGTATGACACTGTATGTCAGAAACCACATGCAAAAAAAAAAAAAAAAAAAAAATTGGCCCCATGGTTTTTTTGTGTTTTTGTTCTTTTGAACTAAAGGCCATAATCTACTGAATGAGTCAGCAGCCAACCCAACCATCTTTAGCTCGCTGTCTTCTGGCTCCTGCCTGCTTGTGGACTGTTGCTCTGACATCTCCGTCTTTTGCTGCATACCTGAGTTTCTTCTTATAAGACTGGTGAAGATTTTTGTGGCAGCAGTTTGCTTATGTCGTCTCTCCGTAGACTTGCGGTTGCAGGTACGGGTAATGGCTGCTAATTTCAAAGCCCTTGTGGGATGAGTCCCCATCACAGCCTGCCGTTGTCCCTGCGGACCTTTATATGTGTGTGTGTGTGTGTGTGTGTGTGTGTGTGTGTGTGTGTGTGTGTGCGTTCATGTGTGTGTGTGCGAGAGGCGAGACAAAGTGAGCAGTTGGATGATTAACCACCTTCGCCTGCATGTGTACGGTTGTATGCGGGTTTCTACGTTTCTCTCCTCAGGTGGGTTTAATGGTGATTTGGAGGGTGTGAAAAAGCCCAGGCGACACCTCACAGTAGGCAGGCCGCGGTGGGGAGAGGAGACCAGACTGAAGCCTTGCCAAACACTGGCTCGCTGAAAGCGGGACGCGGCACCAGGGGCCCATCAATGCAGCTGCTGTGTTTTTACTCATATGTGTTTATATGTGCGACCTTATGTGGATTTAAATTTATGGAGGCAACTTAAAGAGGCGCATGATCCACATATGTGCGCAATAATGTGCATGATGGGATGCGTGTGATGTAACAACCACCCTCCCCTCTGCTCTGTTCCGCAGGAGATGCAGTTGGAACATGCGCGGCAGGCTTTCATCCAGCGGGACCAAGCCCACAGCGGCTGCATCTCAGCCCTGGACTTCAGGGACATCATGGTCACCATCCGGCCGCACATGCTCACACCCTTCGTGGAGGAATGCCTCGTGGCGGTGGGTTTCCGTTCAGAGTCAGGCTGGTGAAAAATAGTGTGATCAGTTTCCACTGTGCACCTGGGAGCAAGGATGATGGTGTCTATATTTTAAGTATATTAACAAAGTGTTGCACAAATTAGGTTCTCGCTATTCAGCAGCACTTAAATTGTTGAATTAGGTCCTTTTAATACTGTGATAATTTCCTTCCATGTCTGCTTTTTTTACTTCCCAGCCACTAAACAAGTGGATGTACATTATATGTGGATTCATTATGTGTTAGCATGTATTTTACCGTATTGTAATACAGTAAACCTTAGAAAAATCATTGCATGTCAAGTATAAGATGATGCGCGTACAAAATGCTATATGGGGAACGCCTTCTGCTTATAAACTACAAAAATAATGTTTACTACAATTTGCTAAAGTAAGCAAGCGCGTCGACTAGCATAGCGTTGCTATTTTTCTGTCCCCATACTTGCCTCTTTCCTCACTTCAAAAACCAAACGCTCCAGCTGTCTATCTCCCATTTCTTCTTCCTCTTTACCTTTTCTGTCACCTCTCATCCATCCATTCTCTTCTTCCCTCCCGTTATTTATTTTTTTTTCATTCTCAACAGCCCTGCTGTCTCTCCCCCACCTCCCACACCCCTCCTCCCTCCTCTCGTGTCCCTGTCTCTCTCCCAACATGTCATTAAGTCTAACCTCTCTGGCAGTGTCAAAGCCAAGCAGGCCAGCTGAATGGGAAGATAGAGACAGAGATAGATGGAGACTGGAGCTTTACAGTCCATCATCCCTGCCTGTCTTTGTGTGTGTGTGTGTGTGTGTGTGTCTGTGTGTGTGTGCGCGCGCGCGTGTGCGTGCGCGTGGCTGTGTGTGCGCGTCTGCATGTGTGCTCTCCATTTGTTTTGAACTCTGTGATGTTTGTCTTTTTTGTGTCTTGTTTTTTGTGCGTGTGTTTGTGTTGCACCCCATGTCTGTGTCCGTGTCTTTCCCCATTTCATAAACACCTTGTGGACTCTGTCATTTTCTCTGCTGTGTTTACCTCACCGACCAGACATCTTGGTGTGCTGTTAGTAAACTCTCTCACACACACTTCTGCACACAGACACATTGCAGGCCCATTAAAGTGATATTATGGCCCCAAACAGTGAAACAGCAACCTTTAATTCGCTCACAAAACACGATAAATGATTAGCATCACTCTTGTGCAGCCAGACATTCTTCTCTTGTGCTCTTCTGGGGAAGGTCATTGAATAGAATAGAATAGAATAGAATAGAATAGAATAGAACAAAATATAGACTAGAAAGTGTCTCTCTGTTAGGGACCGTTTCACCCAAGCTAAGGCTTCCTTCTCTTGTTGCAAACATAGAGCCATGAGCAGCCCTCTTACACGCGTCTGTAAAGCAAACAGTGCCATCTAGTGAAAGGGAGCTCTATATTTTACTTTACCTAACACAAAACCTCAAAGCTCATCTGATACTCTGGACCCAGCTCCTCATAATGGGCAGCAACATTCATGGAATATAATCACAACACATATTTAGTCTGACAGCACTTAAGAGTGGCTCCTCAAAGAGTGTGAGAGCCTGATTTGATAAAGATGCGATGCCAGCTCACATAAAAGAGTCTCTGAGTAGTCTGGAATGCCCTCGAGAGCTCAGCATCTATTTTTAATCTGTTACCTTTTTTCTATTTTCTGTTCTTTTACCACTTCCACCTCACCACCTCATAAAGAAAGTTAATTAAACTCCCCAAGAGTGTTTGTCGTGTAATGGAAAAAAGTCGTGGTTAAGAAAGGTTTACTTCTCCCCGAGGAGCAATGGCTAAGAGGAGCGCTGCAGATAAACCGCTGATGTTTGCCAAGATTTCGCTCTTGACATGTGATGCTTAAGCGTGTTTCTTCTCTTTTGAGGGCAGCGTAAAAGTGTTTTGTGAAATGACCCCCCTCTTTATCCTTTCCAAGGTTGCGGGAGGCAGCACATCTCATCAGGTCAGCTTCTCGTACTTCAACGGCTTCAACTCCTTGCTCAACAACATGGAGCTGATCAGAAAGATCTACAGCACACTGGCTGGCCACCGTAAAGACACAGAAGTCACCAAAGGTACCTGGACTTAAAAAAAAAAAAACCCAGAGATTAGCACAAAATAAAAATATTTTAAAAGATGCAGTGTGAGAAGAACAACGGAGGTCAATGTACAGACAAATGTGTGTCTGATTTACACTTACATTCACAAACTGGTAACAAGAGTCCAGGCCCACAGGCAGCATTAGATTTTTTGTCCAGATAACGTATTTGTGCCCATGTGTGTTGAAAGGAGGGTGGAGACTTGTGTTTGTTTAGTTTTCTTCCTTCCCAGTGGCATTTGACTTGTCATGCTGGATCTGACCCACCTCACGTAGTGCATACCCACAATCCCCGATTGTGCTAGTCTTGTATATTAGACATCCTGGCACTGATCTGAGGAGCACTTTATCCATCATGGGTTGTTGTTGCTTGATTGTGAGGATTTTTAATCCTTTAAAAAAAAAAAAAAAAAAAAACAGACAGGAAAATGATGATGGTCAAAATGATGTGCCCACTTCTGAGGCTCAGATCATGTCTTGAAAATGAGTTACAGTTTTGGAATGAACACTATATTAAAACCTTTTATTCAGAACCTCATAACCTAAATTATTTTAGAAAAGAATATCAAACTGCAATGAAAATCTTCTCCAACAGGCTGAGTATTTTTCAAGCATTTTCCCTCTCTTTCACTTCCATGACTAGGTCCCATGAATCCTTATCGCTCTCACTTGCTTGCCCCACTTGCCGTCTCTCATTCCTTTCCTCAGTACTTGGCGAAAAGCCTAGTTAGCTCTTTGTCTCCTATTTTCCGAATCTCTCTCCTGCTCTGGTCATCTTTGAGAGACCATTCTGGTCTCTCTCAGGCTCATTATGCTATCTGAAGCCTTATCAAGGGTGTGGAACATACCCAACCCAGACCAAGAGTCCATACCCTCCCCAGGCTGTTCCCACCATGGGTGTACCAAAGCTGGGCTTGGCTTGACCCATGGTGGCTCGTAGCCAGCCAGACCTCCACAGCCACCACCCATCCACCCTCCGCTCCCTGAGTCATTAAGGCCTCCTTGGGGACTGCCAGCGCTTGGCTCGGCGAACTACTCGTTGGCCCACAAACACATACTGCACACATACTGGCATGCATCAGGCGTGAGCATATTTTGCAAAACACTTTTATTAACAATTATTTTCTCACGTACAAGCATTCAAATGCATTTGCGCAGTCAAGAATGTACACATGCATGATAATCCTGATTGATTCCGTATGTGCAACAGGGCCACCATATTTGCCCTGAGGACACCATTAGTGTGCTGAATGCTCAAATAGTAAAGAGTGCATGTGTGTGTGTGTGAGCATTTGTCTGAGTGCGTACATGAGAGACCAGCACAAAGCCAGTACAGTACACCCACAATGGAAATCATGACTGTGCATCTTTGAAAGCAGAATGAAATCAGCTGCGCATTGAAGAATATATGTAAACATTGAATACTTCAGTCAGAACTAATGATGAAGAGCTAATTTCACTGCTGACAGTCAACGCCAGGGATCTCTCCGAAACATGAACTGATTCGATCGGGGTTTTGACAGTAGAGTTCTTGACCATCCAACAATCTCACATTGTTGGTCAATTGGTCCACAGCTTTGGCCAAGGTAGGCGCAAAAAGTATTAGTTGGACTGCCATGAAATTTTATACAGGTAAACATGGACGCCACGGGATGAATCGTAGTGTTTTTGGTGATCCCCTGACCTTTGCTCAAGTGCCACCATGAGGTTGAAATTTGTGGTTTTGATTGAGATTTCTCACAAACTATTGGATGAATTAGTATGGCATTTGGTCAGCACATACAGCACACACTGCCCCTTTGATGTTACAATTGAACAGTCATGTTTCTAGGTCCAAATTTCAGCTTGTTCAATGCTTTACTTTATGTCCAAATACATGCAAAGCTAACAACGTTCCAATCGGCCTCATGTGTACTTTGTGCTAACATGTTAACCTGACATGTATCAATAATTATTTTCTGACTTGACAGTTTTAGGAACATTTTTGAGAGATTGTATCGACTGTGGAGGTTTCTAAATTACTTTTTTCCAGATGACTTTTTTTCTGTTTGCTTTAGCAGTGCCAACACTAAAGCTAACAGCAGATGTGGCTTTTTATGGTTTAAAACATGGCAGCAGCTGCTGCTGCTGCTGCTGCTGCTGCTTTTGCATTATATTTCAATCATCATGCACTTTTGTCACCCAGGGTTCCTCTTCAGCTTGGAACGCACCTACCCTGAAGAGGGACTCTAAAAAGGTTTCATAAAATCGACCTTGCATAGACTCATAAATATGGCGGAAACGCTTACTCTTATTTAAGACATTTTTGTTTTGCTCTTGCATTTATTTGATAAGATCTTACTTATCTTACTATCTACTAATATCTTACTTACATCCCCTCTATGTTTTCTATGTTTGTGGCTATGCATTTGTATAAATAACAATTATTCTGACACTGAGCAGACATCCATCGATGAAAGAAGATAATTCTACAACGTTTAGCTGTTTCAGAGTATAAAGTTGTTAAGTGTCTGTCTGTGAATGTCTGCAGCTAATGTGAAACCACTTGTTTTTTAGAGCCTAAAGTTTCAAACTCAGTAGCTGGTAGAGGCAGGTAATAATAAAATGTCTATTGAGGTCAGTCAGGTGTGTGTGTTTGTACTTGCTTGTATGTGTTGTGACTACAGGCTACAGGTATACAGGCCATCAGCATTGGGATCTGTGATCTCTCCGGACAGAACCCTGTCTATGTTTGACTGTGTGTGTATGCGTGCGTGCGTGCGTGCGAGTATAAGTGTGAGATTCTTGCGTAAGTCAGCTCTCTCACATGCCTGTGAGCGTTTACCTGCACGTATCCATAGATATGTATGTGAGGGAGCCAGAGAA
>CAAKHG010027854.1:10973-29006 GCA_901007715.1 Dactylopterus volitans | reverse complement strand
TTTGAAGGCGCGTTTTTTTTTTTTTAAACACAACCTTTAACGTTTGTGTTTTATCCTCAGAAGGCGGCTTTGCCACGTTGTTTTAACCACGCGGCGCGCGCGTGTGTGTGAGCGTGTGTGTAAAAGTGTGTGTGTGCGTGCGTGCGTGCGTGCGAGTATAAGTTTGAGATTCTTGCGTAAGTCAGCTCTCTCACATGCCTGTGAGCGTTTACCTGCACGTATCCATAGATATGTATGTGAGGGAGCCAGAGAAAGAGAGCATCCTCAAGGGTAAGCTGAGCCTCTGCACCTTGAATGGCTCCAGTGTAGGACGACTCTGTCACAACCCCAGCCTGCTGCTCTTTGAATAAAGCAGGTCAAACAATGCTGACTCCTCCACTGTAAGCCAGCCTGCAGTCAACCTGTTCTTTATTCCACCAATAATAACCCAGGTCTTAAGTTACAGCATACGAAAGCTGCCTCAAAGAACTCTTGAAGTCCACAAGTCTACATGACCATATTTTCTAGTCTTTTTTTTTTTTTAATGATGAATTCAGAACGCTTTGACACGTTTTACCTGATGCAACCAATCCGCTGAGAGACATCGGTGTGAGTGGAGGAACTTGAAGAAACCACAAAGTACCTTAAAGCACATTAAAAACAAATATTTGCAAAATGTTCTTTGCATCGTTGCTTACATTATCAATGTACTTTGTCGCAATACAACATAGATTGAATTGAAGATTAATTTTGTAGGTTATCTAAAATACAGGAAATAAAGCAGGTTAAAGGAAAATGGGAAATTAAAAACGATATGCGCACTCTATCATGTTACGTTGGAGCATTGTAATTTGGCAGTCAACTAATGATGGTAATTCTGAATTTATTCAAGTTTCTTGACTGGTTAATGAAAAAACTGTCCCTATTTGTGGAAATCTCAGGGTTGATAGTCAGCTCAGCCGTACCTTTGCTCATGCTGTATTTATAATAGCTGAAACTATCAGCTGCAAATTCACATGGTATTGGTTTACAAGTTAAAAAAAAAGAACAACTTCAAAATCTCAAGACATAAATAATTGTAATTAAGTTTGGGTCTGAAATTATGGAGTTACCGTTTGTTGAACTTGGATTCCGCAGAAGCAATAGTTAAGTACATCCGCGGGTGGATCATACTCTCACAAACCTGGTAACAGGGCTGTTCCAGTCTCTAGAACTGATGCAGAGCTCCAATATCACTCTAAGTACTTTGGTATTTAACAAGGTTGTTCTTGTAGCCTATTTCGTTAATAGTTCCACAATTGAGTATCCAATTTCATGACATCAATTTCATCACTCTTAAACCATTATGAAGCTCTGTTGACTTCATCAGGGATTAACATCCAGCATGCACTGGACTGGTTTGCAGCTGTGCGTGCAGCTGTTTGCAGCAGTGCTTTCAAAAAGATGCCCTCTGAGTTAAGAGAGAATTACCTTCATTTAAGTAGGCAGTCCAAGATGAAAGTGAGCGTATAACGGAGCGTGTGGGGCGACGCATAGGTTGGTTCACTTTCTGCTGTCATGCAGATGCGCTTTCATGGTGAAAACGGAACTGAGCCTCGAAGCAAAACTGTCAGTTTACCGGAGACTCATTGGAGTCACAAACATGCTGGAGTATCTGTAAATGGTGGCGCGCACCTTTTGCATGTTCAAATTTGAATGATTGTTGATTGATCTTGATCAAGAATCTCTCTTTCCTGTAGAGGAGTTCATTGTGGCAGCTCAGAGATTTGGTCAGGTGACACCCATGGAAGTTGACATCCTCTTTCAGCTGGCTGACCTGTCAGAACCCCGCGGGTAAGAGCGTCTTGATGTTTATGTTTTTTATGTGAAAGTCAATTCAAACCAATTTTATTTGTTTAGCCCATAGGCTTAAATCATATTGCCTCAGTGGATTTAACAATCTGTAGTGTGAGCTACACCCTTTGGCCTTAGACCCTGGATTCGAGTGAGGAAAAACTCTTTCAGCGGAAAAGGGAAGTAAGGAAGCCTCGGGAACACAAGAACAGGACTCAAAATCTTATGATTTCATTGATAACAAAGACGGAATTACTGATTACTTTTCGCTGCTGCACATACATGCAGAAAAGTAGCAGGTGCATTTGGAGATGCCCTTACATTGTCTTCGTGTTTGCACAATTCAGATAGGCCTGTATGCCTCACACTCCCCCACTTCCTTTGCATCTGCCTCACAGCTCTAGCAGTGTGCTCATAATTTCTAGCCCTGAGACACCACCAGATTATTATTTCTGCGCAATGGGATACTTTAATAGCCTTCTCTGCTGCCCTTGATTGGCGATGTGAGAGATAATAGCCCTGAATATTCAGAGGAGAGAAACGGAGGGGGTTTGGTGTTCCCCGTTCCCTCAGTTTGGGGAATCTGGGACCGTCATAGAGCCAGTGAGGATTAATTCAGAAAGGCTGAGGCTTTCTGTCCAAATGTAAAATATCTCTGTTATCCTTGGATGAAGGGGTAGACGACTGGGCGTTGTCATTTCCTGTAGATCACTTGTCTTACTCAATTATGCCAGGCGCAGGCCCCGTTTTTTTCCCCTTTTTTTTAGAATGCCACAATATTTTTACATAGAACGATGGCAAAATATTGTTAATATTTGAGTTACTTTAGACTGACAGACTGTTCTTACGAAGGTCATAGATTGTGACACGTGATGCTTGGGTGAAATGAATATTAAAATCCTCGGAGAATTTCTGCAACAGTTGAAAGCTACTTGAAACCGCTGGCTGTCTCTGTTTACCAGACGTGTGGGTTTAGTGGACATTGAGAAGATTGCTCCGCTGGAGGAAGGTGCCCTACCCTACAACTTGGCTGAGGTCCAGAGACAGGTACAGAATATGAAGACTTGTTGATGTGTTAGTTTTCCTCCTCTGCCTTTACAGCTCTTTTTTCATCTCAGCACATTCTCTTGGGCTAGATGTCACCACATAGACGACTAAAGTTTGCTATTCAGGGTCAAGAAATTTCCTCTTCGGCTCACGCAAATCACAACTTCAATTTGAATTTGCAGCTTTGGCATCAGTCACACTTTTACAATTAGTGCGTGAAGACATTGTTGTATAGTTATACTGTATATACAGTTATTAGTGACAGAAAAAAAATACAGCAGATACAAATCAAAATGCCCATTTTGGCTATTTTCAAAAGGTCATAACAAGGTTCAGGCCAAGTTGGGTTGAAGGTTCAGAGACTTTGTTGAGCACTAGACGCCTCGCTAACGTGTGGTTGACGTCTGAAAAAAAAAAAAAACACCCCAAACACAAAACTCCCAAACTCATGCAACTAAAGATGAGTAAATCCTTCCTCAAGAATTAATGGACCTCAAACATGCTTCAAGTTGCAAGTAATAGCTGTGATGAGGCCGTGCATAGCCGAGAAGAGCAATTTATAGGAAGACGGACATAAGGACTTTAAGACAGATGAGCAAAGAGCTGTTTTCTTTCATGGGCTGGAGTTTGGTCAGAGTTGTGTTGCCTGTTGAGTTCCAGCACAACAGCAAAGGCCTGGCCAGGCCATATTGGAGCAGTCTGGGGCCAAAGGGGAACGAGCAAAGGGGCCCAAGACTACATAGACGCCAGTCCCACCACAATGAGCCACTTTAGGCCCTTGTGGTTTGGCCTCGGGGGCTGGCCGCCAGCTAGCTGGAGCGCTCTCTCCTCATCTTTTGCTTGTTCTCTGTGTTTCCCTTTTTTTCATCTGCTTCTCTCTCCCTCTTCTCTTATTTCTCCACATGTTTTGTCGGTTCGCCGTTCCTCCCTTTATATCTTGTTAACTTGTTCCCTCTGTCTCCCTCAAACTTCCCAGCAGCGAGTATTGCCAAGCATCATCAGTGCTCAGGCAGACGGAGCTGAGGGTGATGGTCAAAGTGGAAGAGGCTTTGTAGAGGGGAGGATTTAACAGGAGGAAACTATAAGAATGAACTTTGTAGGTGGGGGCGGGGAGGTATCACTCTGACATATGGACCTGCTCTAGAGTCCCAGCACCCTCCGCACACACATATGCATGCTTACCCCGCCCCCAAACCCTCCACCCCCAGGGTCGAGAGGCCAGGGCTGGGATGACCAGACAAGGCAACAGGTATTTCAGGTAGAGGGGGAGGTCTGGCTAATGTTACTGTGTGGCTAATGCTGGCTGCTAACACTCCTGCTTCCTACACACTGATCACATTGATTCCAGTTTTATTTAATCGTTGGTATTACAAAACATGATTTCCTCAGGACTAATGACAACCAATGGGAGCAATGGAATGTGTAAGCAGAATTAAATGGATTTAACACCTTCACTTTCACTCACTCATTATTATTTTCATCTTTGTTTTGGCTTTGGTGGAGGTCTGGATTGTACCGAGTGCCATGAAAGATTCTATGCAAATAATCCGTTGTTAATTTTGAAACTTGGAAAATATTCATACGTGATGAACTTCTAACCCTAACTGAAAATACCATACACATTTCTTACAACAGAGCAACAGTAGCTTCCATGAGTGTATTGAATACATGTTAAGTCTTTATTTTGTCCTTTTCTTGTGTATCACAGGAATTAAAAATGTTTGTTTTAATCTTCAAGCTTCCCTCTCTTATTTCTTGTCAACATCGTCCTACCAAATGACTGTTATCTCCACCATGAAATTAGGCCTCGCTGTCAAGCATTGTGTAATAGCATGAAATTTACCTTGAAGATTTCAGGAACTACTCATGTGGCATGCAAGTTAAATGAGAAGCCCACTGAAGTAATTGCAGATTGGTTTGGGGATTCGTTTGGCATGTCTCGTGTCGGGTCTCTCAGTGGTTGCGCCGTCTGTCTGCCTCTGCTTGTAATTTTCAATTTTCACCAGTTCAACACTAATGTCTTTATTGTCTCTTGTCTTCTGTGTGAGCAGCAGTTGGGCAGTGATGGCTCCCGCCCTATCCTTGTCCAGGTGGCAGAGTCGGTCTACAGGTTCACCCTCGGCTCAGTGGCAGGGGGTAAGGGTTACGCCTCACTGCCTCCCCGCATACTTTCATCCCACCGAGCACCCACCAGTCCACCTACCTGCTTGTCTACCTGCCCCCCTGTCCTCTGCTGCCCTCATAAGAAAAGGGTTAGAGGGGGAGAGGACAATGGCCCCTCTATTTCCTTTTCCTTTGCCTACAAGCGAAACAGTTGCTTCCCAGCTTAAAGAGAAGTGCCCCCTCTCTGTCTCTGTATCCCTCTTTCGCTCTGTCTGCCATCCCTCTGTCTCGCTCTGTCCCGTATCTCTCCTCCCAGCATGCCATGTGCAAATCCTCTTGCGTGGATTCTTTTGTGCCTGGGTGAGTGATGAAGAGTGAGGATGGCGGTGGGGGTGAAGGGTGGTGCCCAGGCCTTGTGTTTGGCTCCAGACTCCCCACTGTTTTTTCTCTTCCTTCTCCTCCTCCTCCCTTCCTTCATTCCTCCCTTGTCCTCCTCTTTCTATCCCAAGGGAGACAGCGTAATAAGGAGGTATGGTTCTGCCATCTCTTCTTCTTCTCTCAGTCTCTCTAATTAAGTCTGTCGCCTTGGGTCGGTTCAGTTTTTGTTTGTGTGTGTCTGACTAGCCAAAGACACCGGGACTAACAACACCTCACGTCCCTATTACCATTACACCCACTTCCCCTCTTCCTTCTCTTCGTCCTCTTCTCCTTCCTCATCAAAGGTCAGCTCACACAAATAAAAAACAGCACGTTTTGGACCCCAATGATTTTTATGTGTAGTTAACACCTAAACCGACTTAATCCTCACTTGTACTTGTGCTCCAAGCAGGTCATCCCAGTGAGTTTTTACAATTAAGTCAATATCATCAAATTTTCCCCAAATCCCTTCATCTTCTCTTAAGTCCTTGTGGTCAGCGTCAGAGGCTTTTTTTTCCACAATACAAAAGTGCTTATCTGAAGCCCTATTTCCACCAGTACATTTTAGTTCAGTTTAGTACACTTTTTTTTTTTACATTTTGATTCCCAGAAGCTGGGTTGATACCAAAAGTTTGGTACCGACCTGATCTGCCACCCAAAGGGGGGCGCGACAGGTGGAATTAGGACAAACACAAATGCTCCATGCTTAAATATCTCATCAATTTCAAGAGTAAAAATTCAAGACTTTTTCTACGAAAAAAGTGGTGCATCAAAGCAGCTGTCATCATCTGGTATGTTACCTACCTATGGTCACGGCGGAAATGCAAACTAGATCGATCGATGTCCATAAAACGATCTGGACTGAACTGGACTGTGCTGGGGAAATGACCTGTAAAGACAGTGACTGGACTAGCTTGTGGTGACAGCTGTTACAAAAAGAACTTCAGCAGACATCATGAGAGTCATTAAATACATGTGTCCTTATTAGTCTTTACACATCAAGACCAAAATTCAGCATTGAAGAGGCAAATTGCAATTGCTTTCTTCTTGTTTGTGGCATAATTTAGATTATGGACCAAGTTTTACAGGGCTGCTGTTGACAGAGGTGTACTGATGTGTTGCGATAACAGTTTTGTCCCAAATCAGATTTATCTTTAAATAATGTCACACAGTAGCGCAACACATAGAAATAGCTGGCAGAATGGATGAGCAGCTCATTAATCTTCCAGCCCAACACCCTGTCTGAGATGGCAAAAGTCAAAGAAAGCATTTAGACTCCGAGCTGGATGTTATGATTATGAAACTCCCAACATCATGCGTACTCAAAAGTTTCTCTGTGTCCAGAGGCTGTCCACAATTATGTTTTTAACTCCATGAAACAACTATGCCATTCAATCTTGACTCTACTGATAGTCATCGTGCAAAACCAGCGTTAGAGATGTCTCAAATACAATGTAAGGTATCGAAATCTGTGCTTCAGACACAGTTGGCATACAGAATGTTCACATCGGAATTTTGTATTGTATGCGGTGTGTAAAGGACTGTAAGTGAGAAGACTATTACCTCATCAGTATTCTCATCCGACTCCCATTAAATGTTTGCAGTGGAGTGAAAATAGTAGAATTTAGAACCAAGAAATCTAATTATTTGTTTACAATGTCATCATAACGTTTGATTAGTATATCAGTGGTCTTTGCTTAATTTTCTGCAGCTGTGGGAGCCACAGCAGTTTACCCCATTGATCTGGTGAAGACACGCATGCAGAACCAGAGAAGCACCGGCTCCCTGGTGGGAGAACTCATGTACAAGAGCAGCTTTGACTGCTTCAAGAAGGTCGTCCGCTACGAGGGCTTCTTCGGCCTCTACCGAGGTCAGTATGCACACACCCAGATTCAGACTTCTAATGTTTTTCATGCAGAGTTCCACATTACCCACATACACCTTTCTATTCCAATACGTGCATCAGCAGCTGGATGAATGTAAGATTAAGGTTTCTGGTCTTGCTACAGAGAAAATACAAATGTAGGTGTGATATACAGTGCAGGTTCAAGTCAACACCGAAATAAACAGGTCGAAATCCATCACCAGCTTTCTATTTACTGACAGAGAGCAACTCACAGGTACTCGGATCTGCCAAGCAGGTTTTGGAAAAAAAAGAAAAGAAAAAGAGCCGAGATGAGAAGAAGCGAGTAGTAGGACAATGAAAGAGAAGGGAGAGGAGACGAGAGGAGAAGAAAAGTGTAGGGTGGACAGGAGGGCGGTATAGGTTCACCTCTCTGTTGACCTGTTCCCTTTGAAGTGATTACCTGCTGGCTGGGGACTCTCAGAGCAGGACAATGAACGTCACATGCAAGGCCACATACCTTTAGGCCTGTGTCATAAAATGGGGATGCCGCACGTCTAGTACTTACACACTCACACAAACACATACAGACTCTGAGCAGACACGCAAGTATGCAGGCGTCTACTCAGCGACACGCAGGCGACGACCTGGGCACGCAGGTACACCAACGTGCACACGCACCAGGGCACAAGATCTCTAATGAGTACCTGCCCCGGCCTAAAAAAAAAAAGGGGGGGGTTAGTGTGTCTGCATTGTTGAGGATCCGAAAGAAGAGGTCCGATGAAACGGCGGCAAGGCCTTTTTAAAAATCTCAGCATTTTGATTGACGGCACTGGGCTCCCCAAGAGGAAACTTGAATGCTCAAATTTCTGTAGGACGCACAAAGGCCATCAAGAGAAGAAAGGCTTCACAGACAGAGAGACAGACAGGTCTGGCTCCAGATAGATGGCCAGACAGGTATCCACGCCGACAAACTGTAGTTATGTAACGGCAGTTAAAATGCCTTCACTGCCACACAAATCTGAAGAGTTGAGAGAACGTGGAAACAGCAATGCAAAATTAGCACAGTCACATTTGCAGTGTGACGCTGGGACCTCTCTCAGCCACCCAACAGTCAGCATCTCCGTGACTGTTTCAACTTTGTGTGTGTGCGCGCGCGTGTGTGTGTTAGTGAACACATTTATGCACCGCGTTAAAGAACAGGGCCACTTTGGAAAAGTGATGAGTGCTGATGAGTCTCAGGCAGCTCCTTTAACTTTAAAGTATAAGATTGTGTGGGTACATGGCCTCAATACACACAAACCACGGTAGATCATTAACTGTATTTGTTACTTTGAGGGAATGTAAGTATATGGGGCTGGGTGGGGGGCTGTGTTTGGAGTATTCTGTTTATTTGTACCCGGCCCTGAGTTGTAATTGAGGTTTGCGTAGAGTAAGGGTTAGGGCTAGTTTTGTTTTATACTCTGCCCTTTTATCCTATTCTGGGAAGCAGTGCCTCTCTTTCTTGATCCTCTCTTTACACCTTCTTCCCCAATCTGCTTTTGCTACTCTGATGTCCCCACACTCCACATCAGTAGATTTCATTAGTGTCTGGGGGCCCTTACAGGCTCAAATGCATGCAGCAGGAAGCCACACTTCATGTGGACTCCATGGAAGTGGTATATGTACATGAACGTGTGTGTGTGGGTGTGTGTCTGTGTGTCTGTGTGAGTGAGTGAGTAGGGGGACCACAGCACTCTTTTTTTCTAATCATCTCGTCATTTCCTAATGATAGGGCTGGTACCACAGCTACTGGGTGTGGCGCCCGAGAAAGCCATAAAGCTCACAGTAAGTCACCATGTTGGCGAGCGCGTAGACGCACACACAGACACTCACACAATGCAGCACACGCGCACGAACGTCAGTGTCAGCAACACTCAAGTGCACCTGCATCTGTTAACTGTCCATCGGGAATATTGATGAGGAGTAATAAAACGATTTCGTATACACAGCATATCACAGAACCCGTTGTACTGTTATTGCAACATGGCAAATTCCAAAGCTAAGGGGTTCTGACCTAATAAGCAAATCTAATAAGACTTTAAAACACCACACTTGATTTATGATTGAAACTATTTTCCCGAAAACAAATTACAAACAACTACTATTCATATAGACTTTGGTTTTATTTCAACAACATAAATTATTTCACTAACAGCAAACAAATATGTGTTTTCATCTCCGGATTAATACTTAATGGTTTTCAAATTCATACAAGATGTCTTTTGAAACATCAAAAAATGTTTTTTTTAAAAATGAGGGGCTTGTAATATTTTAAGTTAATTTAATTTAAAGGTTTTTTTTTCAACTAACTCAGGCTGTTTTTCCAGTCTCTATATGTCTTGGGCTTTCATTGTGAAATGTAGCTGGGAAGGCTGCTTTCAACTATGTGGGAAGTGCCGTTTCTGTCTGGGGTCACACTACTGAGCTTCCATGTAATTATTTTATAACCCCCCTGAGCTGAAGCAATTTATATGTCATAACTATAAGAGATATGGTGTCTGTCAATCAAAAGAATATTTGGCAATCGGTGAAACCACCTCATCTGTAATATCACTCCACTTGAGTGATACTTAAATAGATTGCTTGTGCTGCTGCCTTTAATTGCCGCGGACTAAAGACAAACTTTGGTTAGCTCGAGGTCGGACACTACAAAACCCAACCATGACTGGAAAGACAGAGGTTTTTTTTTTTTTTTTTTTTTTTTACAAACTGCTCTCTTTTAGTAACGTACCGCTCGACGGATATGAACGGCAGTCCAAAAGAAAACTCCTGGGGGTGGTGGGGTGAACTACTGGAGCTCCACTGTATTAAAACTTTTCAAACACTGTCCTCAATCTTAAACTTTAATTAACTGATGATCAATTGATTGAGTGTGGGGGGCGGGTTACTTGTAACGCCTGTTATTAGCCTTTATACCAAAAGATGCAAATTCCAGTTGTGAATTAAAACAAAGCTAAACTCCGGTGTGAACAGAAACAGTAGTGAAACACGTATCCTCTTGTACCGTACCAGTATTTATTCTGTTTGGGGGCCTAACATTGTGACGCTTGTGTTTGTAGGTGAATGACTTTGTGCGAGGAAAGACCAGGCA
This sequence comes from Dactylopterus volitans, assembly GCA_901007715.1. NCBI lineage: Eukaryota > Metazoa > Chordata > Actinopteri > Syngnathiformes > Dactylopteridae > Dactylopterus > Dactylopterus volitans. Next base: position 18,651 of record CAAKHG010027854.1, on the reverse strand, counting down.
AAAAGATGGAACAGTCCCTCTGGCTGCTGAGATCATGGCCGGTGGATGTGTAAGTCTCATGTCGTGACCCACGTTCCTGTCAGAGTTCTCTGTGAGTGCCGACTGTTTTACAGCATAAGCAGGTAAAGTTGGGTAATTGCTCACAACCTGGTCATAATTCGAGACTGCTCAGACAGAGGGGGAGAAAAAGTACTAACACGGAAGGTAGAGGTGTTATGAGCTTTTTCCTCTCGATGAAACTTAACTTTTTAAGTTTTTTTAAATTGAAAATTTTAAATTTTTAATATTTTCCTTAGGACCATATTTTCCTCTTTGTTCATACTCTAAAAGGAGTTTGACCGCTGAGTGTTCGGCCTCAAAAGACTCGACAACATACGTATTTAGCCAATCTCTCCGATATTAAGTGTTATTTCTACCATGTTGTGTCGAACCATTTTAAAGGTTTGACTTTCACATCAAAACTGTCACATACAATCAAATTAGTTTCGATTTGATGCATTGGGATGTTTCACGGCACAGGGGCAGCACTCTCTTGTTAAAGCGCCCATTACAGTGTTGGATGTTTGAACCCTAGCAGTGCTATCAAGCAGTTTCCAAGCATCCACACCACTGATAACTGACCAGAGGCATCATGTTTTCAGGATGTACGGCCTGTATTTCTTAACACAACATTACAGGAACGCTTTGAGGGAATTCCTTCAAATTTGGCCAAAAATGCACTCGGACTCCAGGATGCACCGACTGGATTTTGGTGGTCACAGGTCAAGGTTACTGTGATCTCAGCATGTTTTGGCCACAACTCATGTGCTTATTTAGAAGAAGTCCACAGCAAGTGTCTAATAGGACGAAATAATGAAGTAATGCCATTTTGTACATTAAAAACACATAACACTATTCTTGTAAATCTGGCAGAGGCATATGAACGCGAGGTCGCAATTCTAGTCATCAACGTAGCTCCATTCTGTTTGCGTCACCCTCAGTGACGCACGCCATGATGCAACACTCGTCCCTGCCAGTGGTTTCACATTGGTTTGCAGCAGCGTGCATGGATTTCACTCACGATGCACAGCCACATTTCACATCATTTCCCCCCATAACTCAATCTCAAAGTCTCTCCCTTGTCATCGTCCGGGCTCTTCAGAGCTCCCCTATGATGAAATGATGCAGTGCAGGACACAGACGGCGCATGCAGTACCAAGGCAGCCTTCACCTCTTAACTATGTTTACCTGTTTTCCCAAGTGCCGCCCCTCTGACAGTTGAGGCAGACAGACATGGACCTGTTTTGAGCCGCCGTTTGTAGATGGAATGTGTAGAGATCACACAGGACACAGCGAATGAGCATACTGTACACGTTTTCACGGGTACGCGCATGTGTGACAAACAGAGGGCCATACAGGTGCACGGACACACACACACACACGCGCGCGCGCGCACACACGTCGATGCGCGCATGCACATTTGAGGGGAGAAGACGGAAGATTGACAGCGGCTGCTATCTGAGACCCTCACTGCCGGTCTGCTCCCAGCTCCCCTCCCATCATAGGTTTTGATCACTGAGCTGTCACAGTCTACCCCCAACGCACACACACGCACGCGCACACACACACACACGCGCGCACACACACACACACACACACACACACACACACACACACACACAAATTGTGTTTTCATCACTGCAGAGGACATTACATTGACTTATATTGATTTGTCAAAGTCTCACCCAATCCCTGGCTCTGGTCCCACCTTATTATCACATACATTCTTCACCGTAAAATCAGATTATTTATATGGATGATGCAAGGATGATTTTTTTTTTAAATGTTGCCTTTTTTTTTGGAACAGAGATAATGTGCTTCATGGGAGTTGGAGACAACCTTTGCGCATGGGTCCTGACAGACTGAACATTTAAAAGTCTTGTCAATCAATCCTTTGCGCCACTGCAGCAGCGCAAGATAAAATTTTAATACTTTTGTAATAGACATGATGGCAGACAGAACAATTCATGCAGTTGTACACCAATAAGGAGACTGCACTACTCTCTGAGAATTAATACAAGAAAAATAAATGTGGCAGCAGTATGACAGCATCTATCATGAGCTGCAGAAATCTTAAAAAGTGGAAGAGTCTGAAACTGTATGAGAAAGAACTGCCAGGTATCTATCAACAAAGTAAAAGCGCCCATCATTCTACAAGCACCATCTAATATTCACTTAACTGTAGTAGATAGAAACACACATAAATTCACATTTTTTTAATAATTATCTAAAAATTGAAGAAACCTTGCAAAACATTTGGATGGAATCCTGACTTGTTTAAACAGATCAATGTCCCCACAACATGAGGAGTACCTTACACACGCACGCACGCACGCACGCACGCACGCGCACACACACACACACACACACACACACGCAACCTCACACACACATACACACACACACACTCACTCAAGGCCGGCAGCTTTAGCCTGAGCAAATGAAAGAAGGTCTTTCAGTCGAGCCTCTTTTGAGGCTGATCACTAAAGCAAAGTATTTCAGGATACACAAGTCATTATGGGTTTAGCTCCACTCAGGCACATTCAATCGACCTTATTAGTTCTTGGAATATGTTTCAGGATGTTTCACAATTGCATGTGCGCAACTCTGCTCTGGATACCAATTTTGAGTTTAATTTTCGAAGAGTTGGTGCCGCAACGCTGCCACAAGAAAACAAATATACTGGAGATACGTTGTGCACTGTAGTTGGTGTGAAAAGTAGTGGTTGCCTTTTTTAAGTAAGCCATATGGATCAGAGGCAGAACCATAACAGAGGCAGGGGATAAATGTAGAGGAGAGGGGTGTAGATGGATGGATTTTTCCTCTGTGAGCCGTCGTGACAGCTCCTTTCATCCCGGCTGAGGCGCCGGTGTTAGTGCTGGCACCGCACTCTGCCTGCCACTTTATCTCACACACACGCACACACACATGCACACACACACACACACGGGCGCACGCACATAGACAGACGCATACATAAGTCGAAACCCTCCTGAACTGTGTTTTAGCGAGGCTCCAGCCACAGTGCATGAGATCTGTTTATATCATTTGGTAGCTGTGAAAGTGCTGGTTTGCAGCAAAAGTGTCAGAAGAGGACAGAAAGAAATGGAGGGAAAAGAGAGAGCATGGGATTAGTAATCAGCATCTCCCCATCATTACTACAGCTTTAGCTTCTTTATCGCTATTTTGTCACATGCCTTTGCTCTTCATCTCTGCTGTTTTACCTCCTTCTTTCCTTCGCTATCCGCTTAACTCCACTCATCTCCTTGTCTTACCTACCTTTTCCCACTTCTCCACCTCCTCCTCCACCTCCCTCCTGTCTCTCTCTCTGAACCCGCGGCTCAGCACCATTAAGCTCCAGCACAGGTTGCCAGTTTCTAATGATTATTTGGTAAGAACGGCACGCTCTGTTGACTGAGCTGGCCATGTTCTTATCTGTCTGTTGGCCTTCCAGGATTTAAGTTACACAAGACATTTACCGGACCATTGCTGAGTGGCGAGTCGGGGTGAGGCAAAGTGCAAATGCAAGACAGTATTAATTTTAAATTTATTGCAGATTGAACTGTTGGTTTAAGTCTTTGCAGTCATGCTCTCATTTAGGCCTGTTGAGCGCGCGTCCGCGCACGCACGCACGCACGCACGCACGCACGCACGCGCGCACGCACACACACACACACACACACACACACACACACACACACACACACACACACACACACACACACACACACACACAGACATAGCTGCACACGTAGTACAAAGGCTGTTAAGAACAAAAGATTGTGTTTTATTTAATTATGGATGGCAGTTAATGCTCTTAGCAAGAGCTAGTTTGTTGTATGTCTTTTTGTCACTATTTGCTTTTGTTTTGTTTTTGTTTTCTTTTGGGAGGGGGGGTCACAACTTACCTAGCATTTGTGGCAGCACACACACGCACGCACGCACGCACGCACGCACGCACATAAACACACCGGCAGGAACTGTGGTGCGTGCAATAGGTGCTGACATCCCAGGTTGCTGGCTCACCTTGCCTTGTAATTACCTGGGAATCATCAGAGAGCTGCCTACGCTGTCACTTCATAATCACAGCCCTCCACCTCTCTGCCTCAACCTCGGACCTTCCCTCACTTCTCTTGTTTTGACTGCTCCTCTCTCTGGTTTTGCCTCAGCATCTGTCTCTCGCCCTCTTTCTCTCGCTGTTTGTTTGTCTGATTCTTTCATTTCTGTCTCTCTCTCTCCCCGTGTCAGAGGTTTGGCGATATTTTCCACTCTTAAGTAGAAATCCGCTTGCGTAATTGTCTGCTCATCTCTCTGAACAATGTTGTTGTTTATTCTTTTTGAGTAAACAATATCTCCATCTCCAGTCCTTTTAGTATCCAGTTGAAGAGGCTAACGCTGCTCAAGGCCAGAGCCAATAGCCTATTATTGCTCATGCTGTTAAGCCAGCGTGTAATCAACAAGGTTATTTCCATACAAGTCATAAAGCTGTGAAGATGCGGCGGCCCTCCTGCTATTCACAGCCTCTCGTTTGGCCTGTTAGGGAAGCCAAAGCTATACCACTATATTACTGACACCTACCACAAACTGCCTCTCTTTCAGTTCTCTTTGTAAATATATGGCAACGCTTAACGAAGGGGGCTTTGAGCAACAGCCACAAAGAAAGGGTCCCCACACAGCAGACTTCATCTTGATTCTTCTCGCAAGGCAAGAAGCAACAAGCAACAAGCACAGAACATCATTTATAACGAAGGAGAGGGGAAAAGGAGGAGAGAAACAACAACAAACAGACCAGGCCTATTTAAGACAGGGATGGTGCCATGGCAACCGATTGCTATCTAATTGTGATGTGCTGCCCTTTTTGCATGTAGCCACAGTAACCACTGGCAACCGTAGCTGGAAAGAAGATGAGAGAGATTGTTTGAGGGGAGGTCAAAGAGAGAGAAACGGCGACAGAGAGAGAGAGAGAGGGAGAGAGAGAGAGAGAGAGAGGCAGCGCTGTAAAAGATGGCCGAGGAGGAGAGCGAAACAGTTAAGACAGAGGAGTCAGTGAAAATCCCCAAATAAAAATCGAACACTATAAACAGTATAACCTCTATCTAGAAATGCTGGCGTTAACCGTTTGTCTCGCCTCAACTGCACCGCAGCTAACAATTATGCTTAAAAGTCTCCAGCGACCTGAAAGCCAAAAGAAACCAGCCTGAACTTGCTGCAGTATTGTTGCCCTCCCTCCACAAGTACAGGTTTGGACAACTGTGTGAAGTGAGAGGTTAGACGGAGAAAGAGAAGTCAAGAGTCCCTGCAGGGTGTGTGTGTGTGTGTGTGTGTGTGTGATGAAGATAAACAGCTGACACACTCAACTACATCAGCTGGATTTCCAGGTTCTCTCCGGTGCTCTCCTCCTCTTTGCATGTTTGTTTTGCAGCTGGTTGCTGAGGCGGCACTTTTGCGAAGTTACATCACTTGGTGCTACTGAGGACAAGCAGAATAGCATTTTTAAAAAAAAATTATTTTCATTTAACCTTTATTTATCCAGGTGAGTCAGTCGAGAAGCAGTTCTCGTTTCCAATGACGACCTGTCCAAGAGGCAGATACAAGAAATTAACAATTTTACACCATATCATGCTGAAGAAAATAATGTGTAGACTAATTACAGTGAGAAATATGAAAAGTAAATGGCTAGAGGCACGTGCAACGTTCTCGGACTATTGTTATTGACTATTTTAAAAGTAGAGAGTGGAATGAATGAGCTGAGCTTTAAGGTCTGTTGCAGATGATTCGAGTCACTTGCAGTGGAAAACTGAAAAGAACCGAAGGAGGTGCGGGCTTTGGGGATCGGGAGATTAATGAGTTGCCATCGGGTTTTTTTATTATTATTATGATGTAATTCAATAATCGCGTCATGTCTAATTGAACAGTGAACCGCAGCTCCGGAAACGCAACGCTGACCACTCAAACGGGGATTAATTTGATGCTGGTATCGTGCGTTTTCAGTTCATCGCCTGCGTCTTGATGTTGGCGGTGTTGATTTGTGGTGTCTTCCCGGTCTTCCAGGCTGGAGGCTCCCAGGTTATCTTCACCAACCCACTGGAGATAGTAAAGATCCGTCTGCAGGTGGCAGGAGAGATCACCACGGGGCCAAGGGTCAGTGCCCTGTCTGTCATCAGGGACCTGGGCTTCTTCGGACTTTACAAGGTAGGAGAGGCTGTTTGGGTCAGAGGAGCCTGTGCAGAATCACCTCAGACACAACACAGCTGGACTTGACAAACGTGTGTCCGGCATAGATGCATTTGAGCACAAAATAAATGGACAACAAAAAAAAAAAAAAACCTGTACGCATGAGATTGGAGTTTTCTCCTAAGATGTCTGTCTTCACCCAAAAATACACATTTTCCACAAGATGCTTTCATCCCAGTTGCAAACTTCACTTGCATTTTTAGAGTCTGTGCTTCATTTAGAAATATTAAAGTGTATGCTGATTTCATACTAACACACAGCGAACTGGGGTGTTATTACAAGATGGTATTGCATGTCAGAACGCCAGCAATGTACAAAGTTTCCTCCTGCACCAACTCATTTCACCAGTAAAATGCAATCGCACGCCTAACTTTAGTCTGCAGTGTCAAATGGTTTTCAGTGCATGAGCTGAGTTTTAGAATACTCGTTACTTCTACTCCATCCATCCATCCATCCATCCATCCATCCATCCATCCCTCTCACGCACGCACGCACGCACGCACGCACGCACGCACGCACGCACGCACGCACGCACGCACGCACGCACGCACGCACGCAGCTCCGTGTCATCTAATCCACGGTAAGGATGTCGATGTTTAACAACAAACCATTACAGACGTACTTCCGCAGGAGGTCACCTGACGTCTATATCAAATACTGCGTTCATACAATGTCGCATTTTAAAACCAAAATCACATTTATCCTTGCCCGACCTCGGTGGAAGCCGGGATCCATCATATCATTGCCTGAATTCAAGTTGTGATCGAATCATTCCGCCATTCTTTCTAGTTAACAATCCGTTATTTCTCATCGGTGTTATGACCAAACTGTACACGATTTTGCTATTTGCTGTTGCACAGGCACACAGATTACCTTCCTCCACGTCAGCTATCATTTAAATCAACAATTCCATGTAAAGAAAAGAAAAAGGCACAATTCCTGCTAAAAGCTGCATTTAACCTTAATTGCTATAATTGGTATTTTTCAATCGCACAGGGCTTAAAATTACAGTGCACCGTTTGAACATATTAGAGAAGTGCAATATTATGCACAATTGTAAATTACAAAGTCTAATATAGTAATGCGGGCTTAGAAATAATATGTGCTATATTTTCCCAATCATCTTCATGTAAATATGAATTTGAATTTAGCAGCAAGCAGCACTGCTGACCCGACACACACACACACACACACACACACACACACATACACACACACACACACACACACACACTCACACACACACACACACACACACACACACACACACACACACACACACACACGCACGCACGCACGCACACACTCCCTGCAGGGTCAAAAGAGTTGTCAGAGGTGCTGAGCCATCCTAGTGGAGACACCTGAAGTCCTCACTGAGGTCCTCCTCCTCCCCCCTCCCCCCTCC
>CAAKHG010027851.1:2693-19605 GCA_901007715.1 Dactylopterus volitans | reverse complement strand
GTCCCTTATTTACAGGCTACAAATCAATTCTGGGCAGGACCTGGGCAGGGGAGTGGAGGGGAGACTAAACAACAGCAACAATAACAAAAAGAACAACCAAAACATGGACAACAAAAAAATACATACTAGCCTGTGTGTGTGTGTGTGTGTGTGTGTGTGTGTGGGTGTGTGTGTCGGTGTGTGTGTGTGTGTGTGTGGGTGTGTGTGTGTGTGTGTGTGTGTGTGTGTGTGTGTGTGTGTGTGTGTGTGTGTGTGTGTGTGTGTGTGTGTGTGTCGGCTCCACAGAGCAGGCGGGGTCCACGGCCACGCATCCCCTAAGTGTAAGTGAAGTCCATGGCCCCAAGACCCCAGGGACCTGCTCAGACCCCAGGCAAGGAGCCTGCCAACCCAGGGAGGCCATGGTCCTCGACATTAGAGGCAGTACAAGGCCCAAGGCAGGAGGCCATGACAGGACCCCCCAAAGCCAGGGACTAGTTCACCAGACACAGTGGCCCCCTAGTGAACTGTCACATCCACGACCTGTGCTGATGGGAAAACGACAGGGTGCAAGTTAGAGGGGAGCACCCCCACGCACAACAGCCCCCTAAGGCCCTAGGGGTGTATGAGTGTGGCATAACGGGACAGGAAGTTGGGAAAGGCCATGTGTGCTGGGGCAACGAAGAGCCCACGGTGCCATCTTCTGGACCGGCACCTGTGTTTAGTCCCACTGCCTCCTCTCCCCTTAGCAGGAGAGGAATCAGGTCTACCCAGCCTGGGGGGCACGCCGAACCACTCCGAGGCAGCACTTGGACACGCAGCCAGCACTCCCCCACCCCACCAGGGGCTGCACGTCTAGGGAGGCACAAGCCAACAAACCCCCAGCCGAGGACAGCACCACCATTCATGAGCCCCATCCATGCCCACCCCCAGAGACCCGCCTACCTCTGCCCCCCTCCCCCTCCCCTCGCCATCTCTCTACCCCCAAAGACCTGCCTGCCGCCGACTGGCATATCCTGGGGGCCACCGTTGGATCTCCATTAAGCTCGCTGACAATGCAGCACTGAATGTATTTGATGGCATCGATAAAATAAATGACTCATGGAAAGTAGCAATGTGTGACAGAAAACATTGTTTCATTACAGGCTCTTCTAAGTTTAGGAAAAACTTTCTTTGTTTACTTGTTTTTATATACACATGCCAAAATATCAAGGACATCAGCATTATTTCAGTTACTAGTGGTCCAATGTTGATTAGGTAAATTTGTCAGAGTTGAGGGAATTATCTTGAAGCTTAATATACGTTTATTATTATGAGAGCTGGTTTGTTTTATATTGTTAACACATACAACATAGAAATATACAGTATACATAATGCAGTTGTCATATTGATTTAACATAAAGATGAATTAGTTTTAGAAACATTGAAGAATACACTTTAATTGCACTGAAAATTTTCATCAGATAGCTACGTGCTTACTCATATGGCTACAATAAGAAGATGATTGGCTCATATTCGGGCTCCCTGCTGAGTTAAAACAGCACAGCAGAACAATTTGTTGTCCTCTCCACAGGGTTATTTACACAGTTGCGAAGGTCTCCACTGCCTTCCATAGCCATGTTTATTTTGTTCGGCTCTCCTGAGATCAGCCTCTAGTGACTCTCCTGACTACATTGGGCCTCTCCGAGACATATTAACAAGATGGAAACAAGTACAGCTGAGCCATTAATCTTCTGCTCTGGCACCTCTGCAGATGGAAAGACATTGGCACACCAACTTGTGCCACCAACATTGCACTCAGGGGGATAAATGCTTAGTAAACGTCAAAGTTTGGAGGATAAGTTCTTTTAGAAAAGTAGGGACAGCAGTTAAATACAAAACTTACTGGTGCTTCCGTTTTGGCGCATTAATTCCACTGCAAAACTGCTCGATGTGAAGGCATGTGTTTGCATTTGGGTGCCTTTGCTTTTATACATCTACTGTAATCTCTATCTACAGATACAGTGTATGCACATGAATCTGGAGAATATGTAGGTGGATTTTGCAGCCAGAGGCCTCCAGGTTTCTGTCTGCAGTCCAAAATATTCTCAACCAATCATGTTTGAGTGGGCTAGGTTGGGATGTAGATAGACAGTTGGTGAGGAGCGAAAGAGGCAGAATAGATCAGCCAAAACATAATCTTAAATCCTGTCTGTTCTCATCTGAGGATGTTTTGTTATTTTTTTATTTACATTCAGTTGTTTTGTGAAACAGTCTCTCATCTCCAATTCTTTGATCACATCTTAGTTTTCTATTTGGGCTATAACTTTTAACTGGAAAAAAAAAAAGGACAAGGAAAACTTTGTCCAAATATCCACTGGAATCCAGGTGTCAGCCGAGTGAGACAAACAAATGTCTGATGATTACATAAAACTACTAGTGCGGCACAGAAATAAAACTGGCAAGTGGGTTGATCGGGCATCATCAGGGCATTTGACATGCACTCTCCTAGATCCTTTCAATGCAGGGAAAAATGAGAGCGAATGGTGCAATGAGCAGCAATGAGTCTGCCAGTCAAAGAATAATCAGTCCAGCTTTTATATTCTCTGCATTGGCTTCACATCCAGGTCGTGATCGACTTCAAAAATCTTGTCATCAAATTCAGAGCCCTTCATGGTCAGATGCCAGATTACATATCTGCTTCAGCTGTACATGAGGAGTCAGCCTCTGGGGTCCTCTGACCAGGGCTCACTGGTTGTCCTATGTTGTCGCCATTAAACAAAGAGTGATTACACCTTCGAAAATGTGGCTTTGACTTTTTGGGACACTGTTCCTTTAAGTCTCCATCAGTTGAAGCCTTCCTAAAGCAGCTAGAGACTCACTTTAAAATGGCCTTGACTCCATCTTTGTGCACATATAAAGTATGAGTGTATGTACTGTATGTATATATGTGTATTTTTTTTGGTCAGCTGTATGTTAGTATGTTGATGAATGCTTTTTTTTTTACTGAGTGCTCTTACTTTATTAGTTTTTGTGTTCTTAAACCCTTTTGTGTTTCATAGTCAGCTGCTACCTGTGATGACGCTTTGTCTCTGGCTGTATGTATTTTAAATCTTTTGTGAAGTACTTTGTGACTTTGTGACGAAAGAAAGTTCCTTCATTCCTTCCTTCCTTCTTTACTCACTTACTTACCTCAAGCAGACCCTTTCGTGTGATGGGAACTGCACTTCCCATTCTGTTGTTCACTTGGGGAGTTTGGCAATCGTGTGATTTAAAGAATGTCCTATTTCTCACCTTAACCTAATTTCATGTATCTCAAAGCCCTGCTTTCAGTCCTTAATTCATTGTATGCAATTATGATTATTTTAATTGGATCCATATAGCATCTGATGCAGTCACAGTAATGTGATTAATGCAATGAGTTCAGTAAAACTATATCATCACTAACATAATTAATTTCACACCTTAGCTCACATGAATGATACACAGTTTAAGAGAAAAGTGCCCTCTGCTCTGCAATTTATATCAACAGACTGAGGGTCTGACTAAATTTATGGATCAATAAATAAGACTTCTTAAAGGCATCCTGATTCCAGAGAGGAGAGGCTGAGTAGATTATAAAAGGCACAGCATTGTTCTGAAAAACTCTCATCCAATATCAATATTTATTAATTTGACCTGCTCATGAAAGGATTTGATAGAAAGATCTCTCTCATCAGAACCCAGCGGCCTGCAAGCAGCATTTTGGAGTTTAATCAAATCCTGCTTTGGTCAACTGAAGTGATTAAATAAAGTCTAATGGTTCTCCTGCTTCAGCCCACTATCTGGCTAATAGAGCAGCACTTTTGGGATGGACTGGCTTTGTTGCTGGAAGAAACTTGAGATTAACTTTCTTAAATAAAACTCCCAGCCCCTTATGCCTCGAGAGGTGGTTGTGAATATGTTGTGGTCACCTTTGAAGTTTTCTCAGGGGCATTAAACAAAGAAAAAAAGAATAAAATGTCCACAAATTATTGAAAACATTCATGTAGTGAGCCACAGTTTTTCCTATACATTTGCATCTTTTGTTCCAAGATAGAATATATTCAATAAGATATGTTGTAACTTCCCATTTTAATTGTATGATTTTTATGCTAAATCAATGAAATCAATATGAGGCTTAATTCAAAGGGGCATACTGACTAAAACAATTTATTCATGGCAGTAAAGCAAAAGCACAAGGGAAAACAGAGTTATAAGCTGCCTCCATGATCATGATCCAATGCTACTCTTAAAAGTTAAATGCCTGACTTAAGAAAAGTAGTCACCAACATAAGCCTTTGTTTTCTAAACCAATCAAATATTCAAACCGGCAAACTTAAATGATTTTAGAGGTCTTTTTTTTTTTGGAAAATTGCTCCTTCTTTCATGTCATCCCCTGGAAACTCCATGCTTTTGTTTGTCCCCAGCCACTCTGCTTTTCCCACTGGCCTGCACACGTGCTTATTTTGTCCTTAAAGCCATCGTGTCTCCTTCCCTTGCAAATGCCCAAAGCCTGCGGGGAGTAAAGTTTTAAGTTCAAAGCCAGATGGTTCAACTGTATCAGCACAACTTACAGCTGGCTGAAGAGATAAAATTTTGGATGCAGGGAATTGGCACTCAGTCTACAGTGACAGCAGTGGCTTGACGCCTGGTGTCCCACAGTCTTCTTTTGTACCACCAGGAGAAACACATCCTCACTGCCAGGGGACCACTGAGGGAGAACAGCAAAATGTGTAACATGAGCGTATAGTCTTCTGGCATGCCAGGAAAGAGTGTTAATAGAGCCATTGATTTGTAAGAAGAAGAAAAAAAGTTGTATAATTGGATTACACTCTGGCTTTTCAAAGGTGGAAATTAAAATGCACATGATTTCCACCAGTAACACTGCGTTGTCTCTTCTCGTCTTCTTCCACTTGTCCGGGCACACTGGTCTTTTAATGTTTTTCTTCCTATATGCGTCTTTATGGACCATTCTTTGTCCGACCCTTCAAACAAGACTAATTTGCCATGGGAGACCCTACCAGGGGCTGCTGCTCCCAACAAAATAGTTTCTGGGATCATTTGGACACTCAAAACCCTCCACCACGATACGGTGATGGTCCACGGTTTAAATTAGGCAAATTCTGAGAGCCTCATTTAGTTTTGAAGAGACTGGCGGAAAGGGTGGCGCAAAGGTTGGGAGTCATACCTGCATACATTAAAAATAGTAAAGGGTAAAATGGCATTTGTACAAAATCAGTCATTTCTACTTTTAGTTGTAGATTTCTACCAGTCCAGATATTTCTCCCCTATGCATGCCCAGAGACATTTAAACTTGAATGGAACTTTTGTTCACTGGTTAGAAGAGAGACTGTAAAGTAGTGCACGAGTGTCATAATTTTATGTCACCTGTAATCAGTGCAAGCTGCACGTGTTTCATGGGTACGAACGCCCTTAACAATCTGGATTCTGGCTTTCATGACACATTGTTACAGACATCATGTATCTGCGGTCTCTCACAATAATTATTTATTTCTCATGCTCCTTGTGCATTGTGTCAGAGGAGAGTTGCATCTCCCCCTACTGTCTTTACTGTAAAAGCACCATTGCAGAGACAAATTAGAGTACACAGTGCATTCGTGTGCATTTCGAGGCCTGGCATCTGTTTCTGTTAATGTTAAGGATTTAATCTGGACAACATTTATTGCATCTGAGCTTCACTATCTCACTCGTTGGAAGGAAAATGTCAAGTATACCTAAAGGTCCTCCTTTCTTGCTTGTAAAAGCCAAAATCTAGTCATGAATATCACTTTTGTCTGGATAAAAAAAATAAACAAAGTTCCCTCATTTAATTCTTTTTTTTTTTTACAGTCATGATGGATTGAAAATTGATCTTTTACATTGTCTAGAGAAATGCACAGTTCGAACTTAAAAGCAAAGGATAGATGAGGTGTAAATCAAGCTTTCTGAAGAAAGCAGAAGCAACAAAACCGAATGAAAGAAATATCATCTCAGCTTATATGGCATAAACACTTTTTCCCACGAAACTAAAGTCATTTACATTCATGGCAGCGGGTTATTTCACTTCCTCGGCACATGACACAAAAAAAGGAAGTGACAGTTGGATCTAAGTGTGACTCTGCAAGGTCAGATGTCTTAATTGTGCGATTCTTCATTTTAATTAGAATGTGCCTAATGGATGACTGCAACTGTAGCTAGTTAAAATGTGACAAACAGCAAGCTGAGAGCTGAATGTAAAGTATACACTCATCAACCATAACACTATGTGCACCTACCTAATATTCTGTTGGTCCCCCTTTTGCCGCCATCACAGCCCTGACCCATCGAGGCCTGGACTCCAATAGACCTCTAAAGGTGTGCTGTGGCTCTGGCACCAAGATGTTAGCAACCGATCCTTTAAGTCCTGTAAATTGTGAGGTAGGGTCTCCATGGGCCTCACCTGTTTCTCCAGCACATCCCACAGATGCTTGATTGGACTGAGATCTAGGGAATTATTGTGTTCCTCAAGGATTCCTGAACCAAGGCATGCATGCACATACACACACACACACACACACACGGCCAAGATGTGATTTCCTCCATTGCTTCGTGATCCAGTTCTGACGCTCTCGTGCCAATTGTTGGTCGTTCCAGAAGTGGACAGGGGTCAGCATGGGCACCCTGACTGGTCTGCAGCTATGTAGCCTCATACAGAACAAGCTGCGACGGGCTGTGTTTCCTGACACCTTTCTATCAGAACCATCGTCAACTTTTTCAGCAAGTTTATTGATAGTTGCTGATCCGTTGGATTGGACCACACGGGCCAGCTTTCACGCCGCACGTGCATCAGTGCGCCTTGACTGCCCTTAAACCTGTAGCTGGTTCACTGCTTTTCCTTCTTTGGACCACTTTTGATAGGTGGTGACCACCGCAGACTGGGAACACCCCACTAGAGCTGCAGTTCTGGAGCTGCTCGAACCCAGCCGTGAAGTCGTCACAATTAGGTCGTTGTCCAAGTCACTCAAATCCTTACTCTTTCTTGTTTTTCCTGTTTCTAACACATCAACTTTGAGGACAACATGTTCGCTTGCTGCCTGATATAGCCCACCCACTGACAGGTGCCATGGTAACCAGATAATGTGTTATTCAGTTCACCTGTCAGCGGACATGATGTTATGAGCAATGTATTTTATTGCATTAATATAACATTACCATGAAAACAACAAAGTGAAATAGTTGATTTAGAGATGTTTATTTAACAAAACCATTTTTTAAAATCTTCTGCCCTGCAGACAGGATTAAAAACAAAAGCATGCTAGTGGTTGGTGATACTGAATTCTATTACTCTAATTAGAAATGATGACATGTACAGCAGGCTGGCTTTGCTGAATCCATGGCTGGCCTTTTTTCTTGGGTCATATGGCTCTATGCTTTACAATCTGTTATTAACAAATACATACATGCATTACAAGAGGGTTCCTGAATGAAGCAAGTGTTTGCTGATTTTATTTAAAACATTGATACTGTCTCCCTGCCATATTGCTCTCAAATCTCATTGTTTTTTGTTTTTTTTTTTGTTTTTTTGCATTATTTGCTCTTTGATTGTTTCTTATTTTTCAAAATCATTAAAAACAGTAACTGATCTAAGATTAAAAAAAATGTTTTCTTCTTTTTTTAAAAAGTATTGTGTTTCACTTTAAAATTATGATAATAATATGCAGTACGTACATATGCGTACAGTTTACATACTTATATAAACATAAATACTCTTTTAAAAATTGTCTTGTGTTTTAATATCAGCAATAATGGTCCTATTTTATATATATATCAATATATATATTCATTCACTGTCGTCCGCTTATTCTGGCTATTCCGGGTTGCGGTCGTGCTGGAGCCGATCCCAGCTGTCGAATGGGCGAGCGGCGGGATACACCCTGGACGAGACGCCAGCTCATCGCAGGGCCACATGAAAGACATACAACCACTCACAATTTAGAGTAGCCAGTTAACCTCAGCATACTT
Source organism: Dactylopterus volitans (assembly GCA_901007715.1). NCBI lineage: Eukaryota > Metazoa > Chordata > Actinopteri > Syngnathiformes > Dactylopteridae > Dactylopterus > Dactylopterus volitans. Next base: position 11,628 of record CAAKHG010027851.1, on the reverse strand, counting down.
TTGGAGGTGGGAGTACCCGGAGAGAACCCACGCATGCGAACTCCACATAGAAAGACCCCAGGCCGAGAGTCGACCTCCTTGCTATGAGGCAACGGTGCTAACCACCGCACCACCGTGTGTGTGTGTATATATATATATATATATATCATGATCATGATATATGATATTATGATAATAATATGCAGTACGTACATATGCGTACAGTGTATATATATACACATTATATATTTCACTTAATTTTAAAGTGAAACACAATACTTTTAAAAAAAAGAAGAAATTTTTTTTGAATCTTAGATCAGTTACTGTTTTTAATGATTTGGAAAAATAAGAAACAATCAAAGAGCAAATAATGCAAAAAACAAAAAAAAAACAAAAAACAATGAGATTTGAGAGCAGTTTTTTTTGTTTAATTATTATGAGACTGGTTACTGTGACCATAAGTCTCGACAACTTTGTGATTTCTTACAGTTTGACAGTCATGTGAATCTTAGTATTATGTTTTAAGTGAAAAAAAATATTTATCCTCAGGATGCCACCAGTATTTTCAGCATTGTCCTGCACAGTGTTGAACCTCTATATTGTTTTTAGCTTCATTGTATGTGTCCCTCCCACCAACAGCCGAGTGTATGGAGAAAACGCTCGAAGAAGAAGCCGCTGAATGCAACTTCACTGGAGACTTTGTAAAGTGGTTGAAAATGAATGAACTATTATTTGACAACAGTTTAATCCCTAATGCCCGAAACAGAATAACCATGACCTCAAAGCACTGCGGCATACAATTCAGACAATGTAACAACGCAACAATAACACATAAAAAAAGAAACCCAAAACAAAACAGCTAAAGCAATAAAATCAAATAAATAAAACTATATGAAGCGTAACAACTATTTCCTGAACGACCTGAACGCCACACAGTGCCACGTCATCCGATTCGTGGCTCTCATAGTCACGTGACCGCTGCGACCACGTGACAGTCTGGCTCAGGACATCATGGCTTCAGCACCGCAGTGAGTTGAGTTCTCTGAGCACAGCGGTTTCCGTTAATTAGAAAAAAAAAACATTTTTAAACGTCAGACAAGAGATTTGATCGTACTTTTATTATTCTTCTATTAGCACCTTTTAGTGTCGCGCTTCAACTTGAAAAAAACGTCATTCGCTCAGCTCGCGAGCTCGAGTATTCAATTGTTGGCAGGCACATTCACCGTTACACACTTTCGGACAAGTTTAACTATCACGCCAAAAATAATGTTAGGTGACTAAAAGGTTCTGTCTAGTAAACGTTGAAAATATTAATGATTTGCTAGATACTTGATGAATATATTTTAACTGTCTCAATATTAAGTGGTAAAACGTATGACTTTTTTATAGCTGGCCAATTGGAAATCACTTCTAGTCCATTTTTTAATCTGAAAATGAAAGTGCTGTCAGTAAAATGTTTTGACAAAAATTAACTTGCAACTTCTTAATTTTGAATTTTTTATTGAAGTAGCCTACCTGTACCTACAGCCAGCTACAGTAAATTTGTTAATATTATTACTTACTGTTATCATTAGGAATTTGTGCTACTACCAGTGGTTAAAGACTAACTTAAAATGTCTGACTAAAATCTTCACCAAAATGCCATCTGTGTTTGTTCTTATCGCAAATAAAGTTTACTATTCAAAGTACTTTTGTAAAAGCAAATGGCATGAGCGTTTATTAATAAAAGACGACTACAGTGAGAGGATTTGCAGAGAGACAGTCAGAGTGGCGTCGAGCGGTGGACCAGTTTGTGGCAAGGGTGTGATTTATGTTTTGTGTTCTACATGCATGCAACATGTATATTGTGCTGGAGTTATGAGTTGTAAGGATGGAGCAATTATCTTGTGATCTTAACAGGACAAAGTTTACTTTCATGTGATCTCGACACAACTCAACCAGATCTGTTCAAGTAAACACAAATAAGTCAGCTGCCAGCAAACTTTTAAGTTCCTCATTGGAACGAAAAACACAGGAACAACTTATGATATTATGTAATCCAGTCTCACCGAAAAACTGATCCTCCAAAATTTAAAAACTTTTTATTTTTAACCCAGCCAGACCCTTAAGTCCTCCAATAAAACTGCTTGGAGGTTTATGGATTTTCCTCTTGTACAGTTCATGCTGAATCAGATATGGTGTTTATTATCAGTAGAGCAATAGGGCAGAGAGCAGGATTGTTGTCACATTTTGTTGACCTCATTTTAATTAAATATAGATAAGATTATATTGTGTGGCCAAATAAAAAGCTGACTCCTGAATTTGCTTCTTTGCTTATTTTGCCTTGAGGGTTGAGAGAGGTGCATTTTAGTTTTGCATTTAACTAATGGTGTCAGATAATGTTTTGAGCGGTAATTTGTGGTAGAAAAGAAAATTATGTTTATATTCCTACTGGTAATAATACCACCTCTACATTCCTCCAAACCTCCAAGTTAATGAGTATAATCCCACCAGCTTTTTGGTCCACTTCAGGTCACTTACACTTCTCTTCCTGCCCATTCAGACCTGTCTACTGGCTCGGTAATGACACCCTGAGTGTGTCTGCCGCCCTTTTTGCTGAGAACCGTCGGCGACTGTGTTTGGCTCTGAAGAGCAAAAATGATGTGGCGCCAAAGTCGGTGGTGGTGCTGCAGGGAGGAGAGCAGAAACAGAATTACTGTACAGACACAGACGTCCTCTTCAGACAGGTAGCTAATCTTCAGCTGACTTTTATTTCCTCATTACTTATATCATAATCATCTCGACTAATTGCCCAGCTGATTCTTTCATGTCTCCAGGAGTCTTTCTTCCATTGGGCTTTTGGAGTAACAGAGCCGGACTGCTATGGGGCCATTGATGTGGACTCGGGAAAGAGCATCCTTTTTGTTCCCAAACTGCCTGACAGCTACGCTACTTGGATGGGAGAGTAAGTCACATTAATCCTGAAATGGCTGCTTATATGATCATGCATAATGCTATTTACTGTAAATGCAGTGAAGAATTAAAAAAAAAAACTTACTGTTTGTCGTCAGCTGTCCAGCTCTACGCTGATACTGTAGCCAGTTCACAAGGTGTAAGAAGAAAACATTGCTCAAATAAGTTGTTTCTTAGTTTTATTTAGTGCTTGTTTTTAGATGCTGCTTCCCTCCTAAAATGATGTGAATTGCAAATAAGTTACACACGTGATAGATAACAGAACTGGTTCATCTTTGTGTTTGTGTGTACGTTTTTCAGTATAATCGCAAGATGTTTAATAAGCTCCAAGCGTTATGCATACCCTTCTCTGAGTAGTACACTGTATATTTCTTTTATACAGCCCCATTTCCAAAAAAAAAGGTTGAAATGCTTTGTAAAATATAAATAAAAACAGAATGTGACGATCTGCAAAACATTGGAACCCAATATTGATTTAAAATGGCACAAAGACAGTGTTTCCAATCTCGATACTTAGAAATGGAATTGTTTGTATGTATGCCCATTTTTAATTTGACTTCTGTGGTCTGAACAGTAAAAGTCTGAAATCCTGTTTGGCAATCAGAGTCGTCGAAATGGGTTTATTATTTTTTAGAAACAATTAGCATTCTTTTTCAAAACATGGAATGTTTCTTTGTGTTATATTTGGATAAATACAGGGTTTTGAAGTTTTGGAATCACTTTCTGTTTCTAGTGACTTTTTTTTTGGAAACAAGGTTCTAAGTCTTTCACATAGGAGTTACTTGACCAGCACTTTTTGTACCCTGGGTTCCTCTTTTTTTGTGCTTTCTGCAGCTGATTCTTGTAACATGCTTACATTCCTGATGTATTTAGAGACTTGCTGCTTAAAATGCTCAGTGAGTGTGTGTCTTCTCCATTTCAATGTGTTGACTTTTTACTGCTCTTTTACCATTTGTGTCTTTTGTATCTGTTGATAGGATCTATCCCAAAGATCACTTCAGGAAGAAGTATACTGTCGATGAGGTGCAATATACGTGTGATGTAAGTGTCAGTGTGACCTTTTCACTCTGCAGTAACTGGACTTTGATGTTGAGTCACTGAGCCGTGAAGTTACATGTTGCGCCACTGTCGACTTTTTAAAGGTGAAAGTCATCAGTCTCTCATTTGATGCTGTCGAAGAAATGATATTTGGGGCCACCAATTCAAGGTTTAAAGTGGGACCTTCAACGATAGAAGGTGGCACTGCACCGGTTTTATTGCAGGAAAACCTGCACTGCTTACATCTGCTCAACTAAGCATGTCAGGTGACATGTAATTATGAAGTAGAAAAACAGTTTCAGATCAGCCTGCGTGTGTTTGCATGTGATTGGCAGTTTGAATCATGTTCACATGCTGTAAATGTTTTATGAGCAGTCCGTGACATCAATGGCTTCTGTCTCAGGAAGTGTGCATGATAATTTGGAAAGAACGTGCAAATCACCACTGAAAACCCTGCTGTCGAACCGCTGATGTTCAACCATCAAAGTCATTGGGGAATTATATTATATTAGCATTGCGCATCTAAATTCTCTTTGATTGAACTTGTACGTATCATGCGGTGCGTCTAGGGAAGCACTAGGACACATCATCAGCGATATTATCGGTTACTATGAGTCTTTCAACTTCAGACAATCTTGCCCAGGCAACCCAACAGTGAGTGATCAGTTCCCTGCCTGTGTCCAAGAAGCATTAGTCCACCCAAGACCTGCTTGGGGTTCTTCTGCCCCTGTTGGGTCATGTGTGGTGCTTGAACTTGTGGACCTCGGAGGTTCCGAGCACTGCGGGTTGCCTCCTGGCCTGCATCCTCCCCCTGCATCTCACCAGGGTTACTGCCTCTTTTTTGTCTGGTGGATCTTCAGACCACACGGGTTCTTGCATGTCTTGCTGCACACATATGCCACGCTTGTCGTTGTGTGACTGAATGTGTGGGTTGATGCCAATTGGTCTGTTTGGGGTGCTCATCCCCCCTCTTATTGGGCTCCCTGGTGTATGTTTCCTTGGGACTTTTTGTGGCTTATTTGGGCTCTTCCTCACAGAAGATGCAAGTTGGTTTTGTTGGGCCTTCCTGCTTTGAGTGCTGTCTTTCAAAGACTGGTTCACTTTGTAGTAGTCACCCAGTCCCTTTCTGTGAGTCACTGGGTTCACCAGATTGATATGGTTGTAAAACTTGTGATGCACTTGGACACATCATTAGTGGTAGTGCCTGCGGTCATCAGGTATTTCGTCTAGGCAACCAGAACAGGAGTGATCAGTTCTCGGTCTGTGTCCAATAAGCGCGAGTCCACGGTTTGTGACCTCTGATCCACAACCATCTTGAAGCTCTGTCCGCTGCCTCAAAAGCTTGGCCAATGGCTTTCCTTTTCTGAGCACCAGTGATGCCCAGGTGGCTATAAGCTTTGCAGAGGGATCCTCCTGCAAAGCCCCTCACCCCGACTTTGATGCGAACACCGTGCCTGCCACCCTCTGTTGCAGCACTCCTCCACCAGCTCCACATATTTTCCTTTCACTGGCCTCTTCCATCTGTTTCTCCCAAGGCACTGTCAGCTCCAACATGACCACTTGCTTCCATGTATCTGAAGCCAGCACAATATCTGGCCTGAGAGTGGTTCCCATGAATCAAACTTATTTTATTGAAGTTCCATGAAGTTCTCTTGGAATTTGAGTTGCTTTCCCAAGTCCACCCTCCTTTGCCAGTTGTGTGCTGTTCTGAGGAGGCCTGCTTGAACATTCAGCTGGAATAACCTAATCTAAAAGGATGGCTCCTCAGACCTGCTGCTTATTTGGGGAGCTTTGGGGAAACAGTCATATATATTTAGAATTTGTTGATAGATTCCGAGAGGAGAAATATTTCAGAGTTGACAGTCGCTGTTCTATTTTTGGAGGTGTGCTTGGTGATAATGAGGATAATATATTCAGATTATGATATAGCAGCATGCACAGCCATCAGAGCACCCATATGTCTGCTTATAAAATGATGAAATAGATCTTTAAAATTCACTTTACGCACACACTGTGACCTTTTGATGACTCATCTTTGATATAACAAGGTTTAGCTTTTTTTTTTTTTACATCTCTACACATACTTGAGGTGTTAGTGTGATAGTGTGAATCACTTTAGTCAACAGCAAATTCTTCCATTACCATGAAGTGATTGCTTGTCAACAGCAGTATAATAATAGAGATCATGGAATCATATGGTAACTGCTCTCTTATTGGTTTTTATAACTGCCATCGAGTCTGACAGAGAAGTCACTTGTGGATGTTCACAGTTCAGGGTGCAATGCCACCCACAGATAGACTTAAAAGTGCACCATATGTCTTTATGCAAACTCTGTCATGAACATTTGAGCACTTTTCTATTTTTAAGACCTTTAAAGATTAAGGGTGCATTGCAAACACATCCTCTACCCACCAAGCACTGCACTGCTGAACATGCAAATAACTATCTCTAGATTGCTGAATCAAGTAGGTTGTAGAGGCTAGTAATTTGTAAAGTGTGACACATTGTTGGATCCTTGATGTTGATATTATCACAGAAAAATTCTACTTATGCATGTGCAAGAAATCCTGTTTGTCTTGTCACACCAGTAGACTAGGTAAGCTATTTAAAGAGACTATATTTTAATCTGAAAGAACTAGGGCTTCATATTCTCATGCTCACAGTTAGAAAGTCCCGAGAAAGTTGGCGTTCACACCAGCTTTAAGAAACAAATGCGAATTTCCTTAGCGTGAGTGGACAGAACTCTCCTTTCACCCAATAATTTACAATCAAAAATGCACCTGTGCTCAGTAGCTTTGGGTAATAGTGCCTGAAAAAAATGATAGTGTGACCTCCCATAGATGAATATAGCGCCACACGATCATCAGGCAAACGGGTCCAGCATGAGGTCTTCATGGACAGGAAATCCAGCTTCTATGAGTATAGGCACAGCCCAAAGGCCCAGCAGTTTGGCAAATTAGCTACAAACTGCCCCTTTTTGCGTTTGAAAATATAACATTACTTTTCAAAGTTTCCCAATATTTCCTTTGCTATAAATAAGAAAAAGCCTCATTGCTCTCCAGACTTGTAAAGTATTCTGTCTGGCTTGACCTGACATGCATGTCTCACTGCAGTGGTCTACAGTTACCACAGAAAACATCAAACCAAAGAAATCTTATTCAGACATAAAAAAAAAAAAAAAAAAAACATTTTTAGTAACATATTTGTAGTCAGGTTTGAAGATGGATAACTGTCAGATATCTTTAATAGTGCTTGTTGCAGTTGGCTTGTAACTTACTGGATAAATGGTGTACTAAGGGTGGCAGGGTGATGATATTCCACTGTCTTGTTCGGGTTCAAGGTAGATTTTCAGGTGTAATATTAGTTTAGAGTTCTGTTGCAGTTATAAAGGTTTCTGATTTGATGATAGCAATGGTCAAACACGGCCACCGTCCCTGTGAACTCTGATTCTCTGTCTGACCTTTTAGACTGCACGCCGATGAGTAATGAAGTTGTTTGAGGTTGTCAGTTTTGGCAGTTTCTGCTCCAGAGAGGCCACAGAGCCACGACAACGGCCGACAGAGTGACCTTTAGTCTGCAGCCTGAGAGCAGAAGAAAACTGGTGTGTGTGTGTGTGTGTGTTGTGTTTTGTGTGTGAAGTTTCCTGATAAGCCCTGTCTGCTTCCTTTGCAGATTGCTGACGTTCTGACCAACATGAAACCATCAGTTCTCCTAACACTGGTATGCTGTCTGCTTTCCTGCGTTCACACAAAAACACTACAGTAGTTTGGGAAAAATCACAAGTATGCCAAAAAAAGAAAATTCTGGACTTTATAGTTGGAATATTGATCAACATCTATAAAAATGCCTTTGAAAAATGTCTAAAATGCATTTCAGTAATTTCAGAGCTTTTGCCTCACTATGATATACATTTAGAAGCTGGTCTTTAAACAATCTAAAGCTCTGTATTTTTCTGTTTTTCACATCCAGCGAGGACAGAACACTGATAGCGGGAGCATCTGCCGTGAGGCCTCCTTTGAAGGAATTAGCAGGTATGTTTAATTGGAGTTGATTTGCAAATTATGGGGAAATTGTTTTATTGCACGCACAATGACTGTTTGAGATGAAGGTAATTTTGAATGTAGTTTAATTAATCAAACAATCTTACTTACTTTTATATATAATTATTATAGTTTTTTATCTTTTCTGAATTCCAATCCCGACAGCTCTGCAAATGCAATCTCATTCATTTTAAAAGGTGATACAGCCATTTGCATCAACTTGCGCATGTATTTATAATTAAACTGTTTTTTTTTTTGTTTTTTTTTTATCAGCCTCCAAGTGAACAACACCATTTTACATCCAGTCATCGTGGAGTGGTAAGTAATTAAATGTTCAAACATACTATTAAGAAATGTATATTGATTTTGAGAAAGCCCTATCAAGGTCAGAATAAACACTGTTGAGCCATCTACAAACAATTGACAACTGATGGTTGTGATTACAACCATCCAGTCAGGAAATTTTGTATCTGCAATAAGAGGCAGAGCTTTTTCTTTCATGTTGTTTTCCTTCCACTCAGTGTTAGAAACCAGTCTGCACCGGTGTAATGGACTTCGTGCTTGTCTGGTTGTCCTTGGCATCAGCCTTGAACCCTCCAGATGAATTGACATTTTCATAAATAAGGAGGAATGCTGTACAGGCACATCTCCTGCAGAGAAAGACTTGTTTGAAGTCCACTGGCTCCTCACATGGCTCCATTTTAATAGACTGGATTTCAGCGAAAGCCAAGGCTGAAGGCGGTGTGTTTACGGGTTGGCTTTTTTTTTCTTTTTTAACGGGTTGTCTATATGTATGTCCATACATGTGTCCATCCCATTTTTGTGAATATTATATCTCAAAAATGCCTGAGGAAAAAGTCTTCAAATTTGACACTAATGTCAACTCAAGCTCAAGGATTAATTGACTTAGATTTCGGTCAAAGGT
>CAAKHG010027844.1:0-10246 GCA_901007715.1 Dactylopterus volitans | reverse complement strand
GTGTCCATGATGATGATGATGATGATGATGATGATGATGATGATGATGATGATGATGATGATGATGATGATCGACACACACACACACACACACACACACACACGGGTACACACCCTGCCAATTTCTAGCCTCCTCTCACCACTTCTTGGTCTTTCTTGTCTCCATATCCTTGTAACCGAGTATAACACAGCTATGCACACTTGCACAATTAGAAGCACATATTACATCCCACCCACCCCCGACCCCACACACACACACACACACACAAACACACACAATCACACACAATCACACACACAGAGGCACGCGCACACACACTGAGCAACTCAGGATAACCTCTAGACTCCTCCAAGCTGATGACATACTTCAGATGTGGTGTCTTGGCTTCTGTCCATTAACCCCCATCCAAAACGAAATAAAAAGCCAAATAAAAAAAAATTAAAAAAAACTGACACACCTTGACCCTTTAAAAATGCACACACACACACACACACACACACACACACACACACACACACACACACACACACACACACACACACACACAAAACTCACACGTTTTAGGCATTCTCCCAAAGGTAATGGAGCAGTGAGCTCTTGGGGACAATAAATCCTGCTTAATGGGATGGTACAAAAAATCTTCAGAGCAGGGTAAAGTCAATCTGCACACAGGCCCAATGAGGCTTATATACGGAATTATACAGAATATGTAATTTTGAATGTATGTGTCCACGTGTGCATGTGTGCACGCGCCTGTGTGCGTGTGTGTGTGTGTGTGTGTGTGGGAGAGAGAGAGAGAGAGAGAGTGTGTCAGCAGCAGTAAAGAGAGCTGTCAGCAACAGTGCATGCGCCACAATTTATTTAGTGGACTCACCATCAGTCAGATGATGTCTGGACCCAGTGATTGATGCCACACATAAGTCACAGGAGTCACATGCAAGGAAGTATCTGACGAATGCTGCCTGAGCCTCATCCTGAAGTCCCTCCATAACACCAGAATCTTAATCTTTCTTTAGCAAACATCAGTACCGGCTTCTTAGCTTAACAACTGACCCCAGATTTTGAAAACAAGTCACTAGCCATTGCCAGATTAAATATCACAATAGTAATCACTGCCTACAGCTGCAGCTTCATACCAAAATTTTGAAACTGGCAAAACATGACAAGACCTTTATTTTGAAGTAGTCACTAAAGATGCATTCTTTGTAAGCTATCTTAACACTGCAATGGCTTATCAAAAACAAACCTATTAAGACAACTCGAGTGATTTTTGTCATTTTTCAACAGCAGATCAGTTGGAAATATTGCAGCATAGTGATGGAGCGAGATGGTGCAGCCACACTGAGTTCTAAAATGAGGATCTGCAGGCAACAGGCTGCTACTTCACGTTCTCGGCAATATAGTGCTGTTCTGTCAGCAGGCTTATTCCCTGTGCAGCAATCAGATCACAGTTGCTCAAAGAATGATGAAAAAAGGCCAGACAAATTGCCTGGTGTTTTTAATTAAAATGTAGTATTAAATTCATTGATAAGTCTGTGCGTTAGGTCGGTGCGAACCTCTGAACACCTGCCGACTAGTTTCAAATTTATTGTGAAAAATAAAAAAAAATCTAAAAGCTAACACATTTTCAGGTTTAAAAACAATACTCTCATGGCCAGATGCACTCTTTGCTCACTCTAATAATTTCCTCTGTTCCTCAAGGCTGTTTAAAAGATCCCTCCCACAGAGGGAGGTGCTTTTAATGGGGCACGACATCCGTAGTCCTCCACAGTTTTGTGCATTTACATGCCCCATAACTCATCTAAAGTTCACATAAGGTTTCAACACAGGAGTGAGTAAATCAGATAAATATAGTATCTTCCAAAGTTACAGTTTAATTGCGAAACTCCTTTTTCGTACTTAAGAGACTGACAAAGATGATAGATTTTCTCTTCCATTGCTCCCATTGGAAGTGCCTCTGAGTAATCTCTTATGGCCGGCATGAACATAAGGAGTGATTTCAGTCAGCAAAGATTGATTATACACATATTAGGGCACCTGACTATTGTTTTTGTTATGTTGTTATTTCAGTAAGATGTGGAGTTAAAGGAGAGGTGAAATCTCAATAAATGGGAACCTTTTGCTTGGGAGAAATAAATAACACTGTCACACTTGGCAGTATGCGACGCTTCCAGGGAGCATAATGCACTATACAACTGATACGAAAAAACAAAGCTCTGTTGACACTGAAGTGAACACGCACGCGGACACACACACACACACACACACACACACACACACGCACGCACACACACACACACACGCACACACACACACACATTCACGCAAACACGCATGCACACACACGCACACGCACACACACGGACACACGCACACACACAAGCACACAGAGTGTTGTAACTGGGTTCTGTCCCCTCATCCCATCACTGGGTGCTTTGATCTACTAAATGAATGAGGCGCAGACAGCAGCAATGACCCCCAGTTCTCTCCAAATGTCTCTTTTTACATGCTCGTATAATGAGGAATTCAATCGATTTAGACTTCTTTATTAAAAGTTGATGTGGAGATGAAATCTCACTTTTTCCAGTTTTTTGTTATTATGGGGCCATCCTTTTATTTAAAAAAAAAGTGGAATTTTTGAGATTAATGGAGAAAGAAGATTTGAGAGAAAAGTTTGGAGATATTCGGACTAATGTGTCGAGTGAGTTATTCCGTATGTGCATCTCTGTACCAGTCTATGTAATTCAAATCCTCTTGGTCTTTGACAGCTATGCATGTCAATGTCCTGTTGCTGTGGGAATGGAGAGGAGCCATCTGGCTTAGACACACGTCAGAGAAAAATGTGTAAATACTGTAGACGGGTGCCAGAGGGAGTCTACACCAGAGGTTTTTTTTCAATTCAAAACAATGTGTAACTCCACTTAAGCCGGTTTTGGTCTGGCTACTATTTCATATTGCACCTATTCTGGTTGGGGAATCATCAGCTGCAATAAAACAAGCTAATGACGCTGATGGATTTGTGGCATGAATGCCCCATGCAATCCATTGTGATCACAACCTTAAAGTCTGATGTCAGTGGGATCGCTATCTAATAAAAACCAATAACTGATGTAAAGCTTTAATAAAGGATAATCTTACGGTTGTGACAATTAACATAAAACAAGTAGTATGCAGCCCTTTGACTGGTGCAATATCCCATAAACAGGTATTCACAGGCCACATTCATCAATTAACCATGTGTATAGCACCCACAGCCTTGGCTGCCTTCCCTTTTAAATACATTAGGAGGAATATGTCACCTCGTGCACCATGGCTGACCAGCCACATTAGATTTCACTATTAAGTGTGATAGATTTCTTTTTAGAACACAAAGGATGCTTAGTGGTTAACAATGCTAAACTATTCCTTGGACTTAGCAGATACTTATCCTGGTAGCATCAATTTTTAGAATCTCTGCAGAAGTGGCCGAATATTTCCACCGTAAAAAAGAGAAACAAACCCTCAGAAGGCAAACAGAAGAAATGCCAAAGTGTCCGTGTGTATTAATATAAATGTTTCTTTTACCTCAGTAGTGGGCACATATCATTATCTCCATTAGCACATGAAATCAATGATAGTGCTTCATTGCACCTAATATTTTACACTGGGAATCATAATCTAACTTTAACTTGTACATACATCCACACTAATCATTCTCTACATTTGAAAGCCTTTATTAGTCCAGTGATGCTGTGACAAACTCATGAAGTAGGATTAAAACACAAGTTCTGCAAATGATGTGATCTGAGGTAAAGGCGCTTGGTTATTTCTGTCCAATTTTTTGAGGGTACCTACTTCAAACTTCAAGAAAATCATAAGAGGCAAATTCCACAAAGATGTGGCTTCCCATTTCATCTCATGCTGCACCGATGTTTTTACATCAGCATATACATGTGACAAACTACAACCAATGACCTGATTACTTTAGCAAAACACCATGCTTCACTTCAGTAGACTAATATAACTAAATACATGCTGCTCAGTCCCATAAGCACAGCTCCATCTATCTGAATTGCCTGAGCAGAAACTGCTGCAGTAACTGTTTTATCAAGCCTTATATTTTTTCAACCATTTTTTTTTTCACTTACAGGTTTTAAATCCTCTTGGGAACAACGTTGTTTCGAAACACTACTGCATTTGCGCAGAGGTACAGAGAAGACCAACCAGTCATTTTTGTACAAAAAGAGAAGATCAGAAACCACAAGCACAACAGAGTAAGACAGGCAATAAAATAAATAAATAAAGCAAATATGATAACAGTTACATTTTTCAAGAATATTTGAATGCACACAGCTCGTAAATGTGAAAATTAAAGCTGAGAATTGTGTCATGACATGTGATTAGAGAAACATGTTTAAAAAAAAAAACACACAAACAGCACACAAACCAACAACAACAATTAATCATTCATCCATCTTTGGGGAGAACACAAGCTGAACTCAGAATGCTCCAAATCCACACGTAAATATAGAACAAGACATTTGCAAACAACAGTCAACAGCAAACATCCTTTCTTCCCCCTGTCCTATGTTACCCACATCAACCGTGGTGTCCTTGAGGAGCGTAAGATACCCCAGGACTCCAGGCAGGTCACAGGGCAGGTCTGCTCTCAGTGGGACTGTTGCCTCAGGCCGAGGAAGAGGATGATATGTTTTCTGGCTTCAGCAGGTGGATGCCAGCAGGTGAAAAAACGAAAGAAAGACGATTTCTCTCTCCGGTTTCACGACTGTGCAACTTAGTGAATCTCTCCCACCTTATCGCCTTCTCTGTTCTGGCCACAAAAAGTCCGTCGGTTTATTTTCACCACCTGACACATATACAAAACTTCTTCCTGGCGCGTGCTGCTCCAGAAACGAGGTCCAAGCCTTTGATTCAGCTCCAAAGGCTGTCACTTCAGCTTTAGGCCACTCGGCATCCTACGGCAGCTCTTCTGCTCCACGCCTGGGCGACACACTTCTTTTTTTTTTTTCATCACATTCACACACCCCTCATCACATGACCGGCTAAGTCTGCCCTCTCACCAGCTATCATACCAGGAAACTGACTTTTATGGTGGCAACCTCACCTCTAAAACAATAGGACCAAGATAGACAGCAAATGACTGATTGTGTTAAGCCAGTGCCAGTCTGTGCTTTTCAGCCTGTGCGAGCCCTTGCGTGATGACTGCAACACATGGAGACTACTAAGGCGCACATCACCTATCTGTGCAGGGTATGAGTAAAATTTACAATGAAAGAAAAAAACCACACCAGACCATTTACACGAAGGAAAAAGAGGTCAGATTTAATTTAAAAATTGGCACGCATCCTCATTTCTACAGATGAAAGCTCGTAAATGAAAAACTCTGGAATCATGCCTGGTATGGAAATCTAAAGTTATGAATAATGCCTCTGTCTCAATCAAGTCTGCTCTAATAAGGTGGATTAGCTCAGCACCTGCAAACTGAAAAGCACACACGGCTGCACTCCTAACCAACCAAGAGTGGGACAAGTGTCCCTAGGGGCCCTCAACCTCACATCCTCCCTGTTGGACCCTCACCAGTGTGAGGGAGTGAGCAGCAGCAAGCAGCTCAGGCTTGTCATTTATGCTCATGAATACACCAACAAGCCGGCACTGCAGCAAGCGCAGCCTGATTTACACACAGTTGGTAATCAGGGAATGGCTTTTTTGCTAATGAAAACTCATAGATCTATACAATAATGCCACTGATATAATTTCCCATTACTCATTCCTAAGTATGCAATAGGCAATGAGTGTTAAATGCTGAGAGTGGAAGTTAAAAATTTAAAGTCAGAAATGTTGACATAAGAAACGGTGCTGGGGGCCTTTAGGATTGTTGTCTCTTTCCTAACCTGGGCATAACAGCATCATGTGTGCACACCCCCTGCATGCATAGATATCACAGTAGAGTATAAAGATGTTTTCCTCCTGTCTGACCTCAGTGATACTCCGGCGTTTCGCTGATTGCAGAATGGATGAGCCCAACTCCACCCTCACATCCCTCCTGCATGTGTCCAGTTCTAGGAGCTGAGGCAAACCAAGTAAACAGAACTGCCAGCACAATGGTTTGTTTCAGCTCAGCATTGATTTATCATTCCACTGAACAAGTCACAGGCACCAGTCTAATCATGATTAAGACCATAACAGAGAGCTCGGTAGACACTGGGGGATGCAACCATCCATCCATCCTCTGAATTCATCACGCAAATCACTTCCACTTCCAGCAAATGAAAATGAATTCATTGTCACTTACCTGTTCCATTGGCTCTGTTTGCTAAGAAGAGAGGATACAAAGCTGAGCAGCTTTGAGATAGACGTGCATTGAGGCAAAACAGTTGAACAAAAGCAAAGTCTTATAAACTAACGGGCTGTGAAAGCCACGTAGGAATTATGTGACGAACAGCTGGTGTAGGAGTGAATTGCACTCACCACTGGAGCAGTCTAGTCCGCCCCATCCAGGCTCACACTGGCAGGTATCAGGAGACACACAGCGACCGTGGACACACTCCTCTGTGCATAGAGCTGAGACACACAGAGATATTCCCTCATCAGTGCGGTTTATAATTGAGTTAACACACACGAGCAGAGTGTAAAACATCATTAAACCACCAGTAAACAGCATAATGAAAACCACCAAGATAACAGCCAAAGAAAATGGCCCATAAACCTCACCAATCAATACATCCCTAATACTATAAAGGGACTAAATCGTAGCAATGGCACTCATATTCAACATCCATCTCCACTATTTGACACCAGACCAAGCCATTTCCTGGGAGATTGAGTCCTAGGTCAACATCTCAGTTTATCACATCGCTTTATTTTCCACAGTGAGTCGTTATCAGCAGGCTGAGCCGTGAAAAAAAGAAGCTGTAAATCGCCTCTAATTTGATCAGCCAGTTCTTAGTCATATACTGATGCTGTAATGTTGCAGGTCCAGGCACTGCAGCGTTTACTAAGTATGCGGTTTCCTTGATCATTCATATTGAGCAACACGGCATCCAATTGATTGGGTTGTCATTAGTATTCTGGGAGCATGTTCACAAGGATTGGATGTTTGGTTCAGCTGGATAATGAAGTGACCTACATTAGTTTTTAGCCACTGTGCCATTTTTTTTGTGTGTGCAACAAAGAAGGAAAATATCACAAAGAATGCGCTTAGCATTAATACAATGATGGCAGTCAAGGTCATCTGGTTAGAAGGGTTAAGAGAGACAGGCCTTTATCTGCAGAAGGAGACAGCCAGGCCATACAACAAGAGGGAAAGCCCGCCTGATGGGAATCAGCAGCCCCAAACATGGCTTCTTAACTGATCAGATCTCATCCAACATCTGCTTTTTTTAGGTCTTTATTTTTTTTCTTGTTTTATGGCTCAGTCAAATGCAAAAAAGGACAACATTTGTGCGTTTTCTTTGGGGTTTTTTTTAGAAAACACGTTTATGCCAAAACAACGATCGAACATTAGTAAAAGGAAAACAGTAAAGCAAAAGAACAGACATACACAAACACGATGGCAAACAGTTGCACTATGCTCATGGCATTGTGAAGGGCTCCAGAGACAGTAAAGGATACAAGGAAACTTTCTCCATCTAGAGTTACATACAGAAAGGGGGAGGGATTAGAGTTTGGTTCTTGTGTTATCCATAATTGGTTTCCACATTTTCACAAAGCTATCAGAGCAACCATGAATCTCAGTTTTTCAAGTTTGAGATGCTGCATCACCTCCCTCAGCCGATGAGTTCAGAGCAGCAGATGGGGATTTTTCCAGTGGTGAGGGATCAATCTCTGTGCTACCAGAGTAACACATTTTGTTATTTTGAGTTTAGTTCCAGAAAGACTATTGTTCTCTCCAGCTATGCCGAAAATAGCTATCATAGGATCTGGCTGAATTGCCCTTTTGAAAACATCCGAGAGTATTTTGAAAATTGAGCTCCAATAAGTGGACAGAATTGGGCATTGGCGAAAAGAATGTGCTAGAAAGGCAGGTGAGAGTCTGCATCTCTCACAGTTAGAATCTACATCTGAGAACATTTTAGAGAGTTTGACTTTGGAGAAATGAAAGTGATGCAGCACCTTGAATTCAATAATGTTGCTTACAGATGGAGGCCACATATACCCCCTCCAAGGCCTTTCTTCAGTACGCCGTTAAAGCCAATCCCAAATCCTCCCTCAAAGCAGACCTCAGAGCGCTCAGAGATGGAGTTTGTAAATTAGACAAAAAATTATAAATCAAAGAAGAGAGACTCCATGGGTGACTCTTTGAGCGTAACAAGAAAGAAAGGTGTATTAGCTTTGATATAACTACGAACTTGAAAGAATATGAAAAAACTTGATTGTAGTAAACTGAATCTAGTCTGTGGTTGTTGAAAGGTGGGAAATATCTATAAAAAGAAAAGAGTCATCCCTGATGGAAGGGGAGACGAGGTGGCCAGAACCAGCTGGAGCAAGCAAGGAGACATTTTGTCATCCATAGTTTTTTGTGATAGTAAACCATATTTTCAGAGACTGCGTCACAATGGGCTGTTAGAAGAAGAATGTAGTGTTATGATTGATTGACTATGAGTTGACTATGTTTAAATGTATTCTACTATTATTATATTTATCCTGTCGTGCAGTGAGTTTTCCTCTTTCTGTTGAGACCTTGTTCCAATCACGTGATGAACCTGGTTTTGCTCAAGTGAGATTCCTCACATTCTTGTGGTCAGTCTAGTAGCACACTGACCACTCTCTCCAACCTGTGTAACCGCCCACTTTGTAACGACCTCGTTTTCAATAAAAGCAGCAAGGAGGGGGCGCACCGGCGGAGAAGGCAGCCGAGCAAGTAAAATGCATGCACGTGTGTGGTGTTTTCCGTCACTCCTCCGTTCTTGCTGCAGGTTAAGAGAATTTTCCTGACATGGGCATATTTTGTTGACAGAGGCATTGGGGAGAACAAAAGGGCAGACAGAGAAATGGGATGACATGAACTGTGTTCCATTTGTACCAAACATGGAGTTTCAGTATGTTCGTGAGATTGAGTTCAAAAGGAGAGGGTATGAATGCCGCGCACCAAAGGGTAAAACTGGAAATGAGGTAGTCTTATGCCCCTACCTGTTTTCGAACGCTGTGGGAAAACTTTATTAATATTAGGTCTCTTTTTGTTCCGGATAAATTGAGAAATCATGTTGAGGATTTTTTTTTTTATATTATTTTGTGAATACTGTGAAATAAAAACAAACATTTTGGAAGTTAGTTCATTTGTACAGCATTGATCCCACCTGCCAAAGTGAAGAGAGGTGGGACCACCTCTTAAGTTCATTGACAGTGCGCTCTAAAAGCTGCTTAAAGTTTGCTTTAAACAGGCCAGCAATATCCCTCATTACTGCTACACCCAAATACTTAAATAATTTAGTTTCAATTTTAAATTGAAAATGTGAGTAAGAGCGGCTTGTGGCAGTTTCACTGACTTGGAGCAGCTCCATTTTTGAAGAGTTTACCTTGTTCATCAGTGCAGGGGTGCACAGGGAGATCTAAGGGTATTGGTGAGCACAGAATCAAGAGGGGACAAATGCAGTAGCTGGACCCAACCTATAAAGTTACCACCTAGGCCAAACCTTTCAAGAACAGCGAAGAGAAAAGTCCCATTTGACCCAATCAAAGGCCTTCTCCGCATCTAGAGAAATAAGAACCTCTGGATGCTCAGGGGCCGGAAGAAGGGAGTACAAAATATGGAAAAGCCTTTGGAGCCTAGAAAACAATTAAAAAAAAAAAAATGTTGTTTTTTTTTTAAAACAAACCCAGTCCGATCAAATGATACAAGAGATGGAAGTGAGTGCCGAGTAGCAAGCACTTTGGCTAGCAATTTGATGTCCACATTAAATAGACCAAAAGGCAGAACGGAACTTGGCTTCTTACAGTCTTCACCTTACTTTAATAAAACTGATATGGATGCCTGAAAAAAGGCTGGATGAAGGGTTTTAGAAATGAATGCTTCGTTAAAGGCATCAAGCAATACTGCCGAGATTCATTTAGAGAAAGTTCTAAAATATTCAACGGTGAACCCATCAGGGCCAGGAGTTTCAGAGCTTTGTATACTTTTTATTGCATCTGCAATGCCTTGCAGTGAGAGGGGCTCATCAAGGCCGTGTGACTTACTTATATGAATCGAATTTGTGATTTGGTCAGAAAGTCCCTCAAGCATGAAGGGTCGACTTTCTGTGCTGTCTTG
>CAAKHG010027843.1:12075-33157 GCA_901007715.1 Dactylopterus volitans | reverse complement strand
CTCCCCCCCCCCAGCCCTCGCTCCCTCCTCACTCCTCCTCTTTATCTGGCCTCTCTCGTTCAGTTGAGAGAGTGCAGCGCTATCTCGCCGGCCCATCCGCGGTGTCTCCTTTCCTTGGCTCCTGTACTTGGGGGAATAATTAATCGGGCTAACAGGTAAGAGATACCGAGACGTGGCATAAGAGCAGCTTTCAGAGCTTTGTGTGTGTGTGTGTGTGTGTGTGTGTGTGTGTGTGTGTTTTGTGTGTGGTTTCCACGCTGAAATGGATCTGCTCGCCACTCAGGGTCCTTTTCACCGGAGGAGGATGGAGGGAGGCGGGGGGGGGGGGACACGCTGGGGTGGGGTGGGTGCAGCTGCGAGCGGATCTCGCCGGACAGCTATGGCAACCCTCCCTCTCCGCTCCTTCACGGCGCTCCTGCCCCTCCTCAGCCTCTCGCGCTCTTCCCTCCATCCTCGTCACGTCCTTTATGCAATTTATTTATTTATTTCTAAATCCTCCTCCGTCTCCGAGAAACGAGGCTCACGCACGCTCGGAGCAAACTGGAGGACCCTCAGACTGCCCCCTTCCCCTCCGCTCCTCACCACCTCCATCCGTCCTCTGCCTTTTCCCTCAAAAGCATTAAAAAAAAAATGAAAAAAATAAATTATCGCGGCTCGGCGACAAGCTTACGAGCAATTTACTCCCTTTTTTTTTAAAAAATTCAATTATTATTCTTAACAGCTTGAGATTTGGCCTGATGCCGCCCCTTTCTAGATATATTTAAAAGAAAACAAAAAAAACAAAAAAAAAACGCAGCCCCCGAGTGTGACAGTGCAGTTTGTAAAGCAGCACGTTTCTGAAGGATTCCTGGAGGAGGCTTCGGCTTCTTCCTGTGGGTGTCAGGTGATTGACGGCGGCGAGGAAGTGAAGTCACACTCGCCACTGATGTGAGAGCAGCCACGTCGGTACAGTGGAAGCGTGATAAAACAAACTTTCACCGACTGAAACTTCCTGTTTGCGGCGATGAGCGATTTTTGAGAAATACTAGCAGGCGAAGACAAAAAAAAAATGCTCCTTTTCAGGAGTTGGAATCATTTTTTTTTCACTTTTTTTTTTTTAAGAAGCCAAAAATAATCTGGAGGAAGAGAACAAAAAAAAAAATTCTTGAAAAGTGGAAAAGATATACTGTAAACTCTTGATGTTCCTCCGCACAACAGCTGGCTGTCGTCATGGCGATGTGCCGCGGATGTAGGACAGTGGAAGTCGGAGCGCAACAGCGACATCAGACTGGGAAACTTCACAGCTCTTCCTGGTGTCAAACCCTCCAAACGCGCTGTGATCTCCTCCAAACACCAGACAAAACTAAGCGCTCCATTATTCATAACCGCCGACAAAACTTTTGAAAGTTTGTCCCTGAATGCTACCTGAAGGAAGCCACCTCAAAAAAAAAAAAAAAAAAAAAGAAAGAAAGAATATGGAGTCAGATGGCGCCGCGATATCACACAAAACTAATTATTAATATGAGCCGAGCGGGGAATCAACACCAAAAGCGTGCAGTTTGCAGGCGCTGCCAGGAAACATCGATTGGGGAGTCAGCGGTGCCCAATAAGAAAATACTCTAATAAAAAAAAAAAAACATAATAAAAATTATAAAAAAACAAAAAAAAACACAACACACACCCCCAGGAGGCCTCCTGTTTTTGTTCCCGCTGATTCTCGGTGGAGCCGCATTCATTCATCAGCCTGATGCTGCAGATTCGGAGCGTCTCATCACGTCAAGCCACGACGACATATTCCTTTTTTTTGGGGGGGGGGATGTAATATTATCGAAATCAATCGGCTGTCCTTCGGCTGAGAAAATTATGTCAATTGAGCTG
This sequence comes from Dactylopterus volitans, assembly GCA_901007715.1. Lineage (NCBI taxonomy): Eukaryota > Metazoa > Chordata > Actinopteri > Syngnathiformes > Dactylopteridae > Dactylopterus > Dactylopterus volitans. Next base: position 31,300 of record CAAKHG010027843.1, on the reverse strand, counting down.
ATGAAAATTGAAAATAAAGCTTTTTTTGCCTCCCTTTTTTTTGGGAGAAATGAATTTAATGTGCCTTAGGCTGCCAGAGTAAACAAGTGTGAGCTGACTGCACACACACGCACACACACGTCTTAGTGTAAAAGTAAGAGTACAGTAACAGGAGGTGTGTGTTTTGTGTTTTTTTAAAAGTGCCGGTCAGCTCCAGTGTTCAGAGGCTGGGTCACACCCCCCCCCCACACACACACACACACACACACACACACCCCACACCCCAACCATTGCCACCAAAAAGGGGGAGGCTGCCTCTCAGCCGGGTGGGGAGGGGTGATGTGGGGGGCAGGAGGGGGGTGCTTGATGCTCCACCAAAAACCAATGGGATCGATGGAGGCTCCGGCGGCTCAACCTCCTCTCCCTCCCCTCTCCTTCCCCACTTTCCCTCTCATGCTCTCACTTTTCCTTTTGTCCTACCTCCCCCTGCTGGCTGCCTCTCCTTTATTTTCTCCCTCCCCATCCCTCCTCTCTCTCCCTCCCTCCCTCTGATGACTCTCGCTTTATAGCTTGAGAGGAGCTTAACATTACAGAGAGAAGAAGAAGAAGAAAAAAAAAACAAAAAAAAACAAGATGCTGTAATGCAGGTTTGCGTTTTCGCCGACTGCTGCGTCACCAGTTCCCACAAGTGCAACTATTGTTATTAATTTTACGTCACAACAATAAAAAAAATTTAAAAAAAAGGGAGCGCACTGAAAGTGCGACGCTCCCGCGCAGGCCGTAAAGCGCCGCTGTAATCACCGCAGATTAAAGCAAAATGGCGCGCCTTAGCGATTCGTCAATGATATCGATAAAGCTTCGGCGCGGATTATGTCAGCGCGCGCCGGCGCGTGTCAGCGCGCCGACGCCTCGTCGTCTCGCGCTCATCAGCGGCGGCGGCGGGTGACAGGCGCGGGAAGGAGAAGAAGGAGGGGAGTAATTAATAAACACAGAAATCCTTGTGAGCGTCGCTTTGCCGTCGCCTTCATCATCGGCGAGCAGTCAAAAACGATGGTGGCTTCTGCGGCTGAGGAGGATTCCGCTGACAAATTCAGTTATTAAAAAAAATAAATAAATAAAATAAAGGGGACGGGCTAATGGCGCGTGGTAATTGTTCATTTCATAAGTGTGCGGCGCGCGGCTTGGCGAATGCTTACGTTTGCCGATTGGCGGGACGACGAGAGGGGAGAGGACGGACGTGGTGGAGCAAAGACGTCGGGTAAGGGAGCGTGTTTGCAGCAATAATACAGTTAACACACACACAAACACACACACACACAGTTTTTCCCTTTGCTTGCCCCAGCCTGCCTCCCCTTTGTGCAAACACAAAGAAAAGGGATCCTCTCTGTTATTCTTTATTCCTTTGGTCCATTCTGGATATGGGAGGTGGGGGTAGGGGGGTGCGGGCGCAGCCTCTGCCCCACCACGCTTCACCATCCCTGGGCATGAGAGCGGAGAGGCAGGGGCCTTAAGAGTGTGGAGGTCCGCAGGTCTAGGTGAGAGGAGGAGGAGGAGGAGGGGGAGGTTTTAGGGTGGGGGTGGGAAGGGGGGTGTGGGGCGCTGACACACACACACACACATACACACACACACACACACACATCTGCAGCCCAGAAAGAGACGGACTCAAAGGCTTGGGGAGAATGAGAAGGGGGTTGCAGGGGTCAGTGACAAGTGGCACACACGGGGTGGGTGTGCGGGTGAAGTGGGGTGGAACAAGTGCTATAGAGGGGGCCAGGGATTGTGTTTTTCCCATGGTCTGCTACCCCCTTTTTCTCCCCCCCACCCACGCCCCACCCTCCCTTCCTCCCTCCCGCATGGACCCCAACCCCGACCCCCACCACCCCGGCGGCCCCTCCATCCCGGGTACTCTCTCTCTCTCTCTCTCTCTCTCTCTCTTGCTCGTTGCCCTGTCAAGAAAAGGAGCGGGCAGGCTCAGTTTCACTCCACAGGGCCGGTGTGTTTTCAATGAATTGATACAGATGAAGAAGTTTCACACAATGGATGGATTACCTCAGCCAAAATAGAGTGACCCCGCTGCACCCCTCCGCTCACCCACCCACCTCCACCCTTCATATACCCGCTGCTTATTCACACACACACACACAGGATGATGTAGACTGGCGTAATAGCACGTGGGAAACAACGTGAGCCAAATAATCGCCACGTCGGCCGAAATAAATCGAATTAAACCGTCGTTTTTTAAGATGAAAACTGGAAAAAAAAAAAAAAACTTTCTATGACCACTTTAAGTTAATATTATGCAAGAAAACGTCTCATGATAATTGCACAGTTGTCTGACTTTAGAACGCTTCCGTATAAGTGTTGCCTTCAGTTGTGTCTGCCGCCAGCCTGGCAGCAGGAAAGCTCAATTTACCGCGTGTTCCTGAATGCAACAACAAAGGCAGGCGAGAGCACACCCACCACGCCGAAGCGCTGACGCCGGCACCAGCCCGGAACATTTACTCCCTAATGGCAAGTTAATGCTAAAATTGCCACTTTAAACAGTTAAACAAGTGCATGAGAAATGACGCCATGTGGCTCTCGAGCGTCTTTGTCATGGTCCCGGTCGCTTCCAGGCAAAACGTCCGACGTGGATGTCGGACAAAGTGGCCAAAAGCTGATTTTAAAACAAAGAAAAAAATGCACATTTTTATAAATTAGCTGTTGTTCTTCTTCCCATGCAATCCAGTTACAAATTGGGCGGCAGCTTTTGCAGTGATCTCGAGGCCACTCACTTTACGCGCGTGAAACGTTGCCGGACGTCACCGCTCACGTCCTCCCGCGCCCGCTTTACGTTGGCATGGTTGTTAAGCATTATAGCCACCAGAGGGCAGCGCAGAGGTCTACAAATCGGACCCGCACAGACCTCCACTTCGCTGCCTTCCGGCTCACGTCCGAACTCCTCTTCAAAAAAAAGTTCCGCCATTTTCCGTCGTCTTCGTTGCTCGCACGTTACCTCACGCGGCGCGACGCTGCCCCCGCAAGATTTCCGGTGGTACTGCTCCGCTATCTGCGTTTGGGTTCTCGCCCACGAGCTCTCTGAAAAACGCACCAAAATACACAGGAAATGAACGCAGAGGACGGACAGAGGGCTCCGCCCACATACATATTTAACGTTGAACACTAATAGGCCTGTAAAACGCTTTTACGCGGCGCGATGAGGCCTCAGGCTCTCGCGGCTTTAGTCGCCCGTTGATGACGCTCAAACAAGGTGGAGCGGAGGCTGATCTATTCGCAAAATTCGGAGTCAAAGAACCAGGAAGATTTTGCACTTCTGGGACGACGCGCCGTTCCTTCGGGTTAAGATGGAGGTGTGACTTTTTTTTTTTCTATTTTCAACAAAAATGCAGAAAAACGAGCAAAAAAAAAAAAAAAAAAAAAAAAGTTTTGAAAGGCGCTGCTTGATTGACAGGAGGAAACGCCGCCGCAATGACAAAGAAGGAGCTCCTCATCTATTCCGGACAGCATGTACCAAACAGGCTACCGTCCCTGTGCGGCGGGAGGTGGCGGCGTCCTTAGCTGTCCAGGCTAATGGCTACGAATGGGCCCTAATGCACGCTCCTCCCGATAAATCACATGCGCGGCGCCCCTGCTTAGACATTCAGCAGCTTGGCCGGCCACTCCGCTCCATCACACACCCGGAGATTAATGAACACACACCCATTTACCTTGCACCGCTGGACAGCAGGATACACAAAGGCGCATGCACACACTCGGAAAAACACACTCCTGCGCGCTCACTTGTGAGGCTTTTTTTTTTTTTTTCCCCCCCACTCCTTTTTTTTGGGACACAAATTATTTTCCAGTCCAAACCCTGACAGTCAGATGTGGCAAAAAAATGACTATTATGCATATAAATATATTTATTTTTTTATCCTTCGGAGCTCACACGCTGTCCACCAGCCGGTGGGGGAACAGAGAAGTCTCATCCCAAACATCCAGCAGCGCCCGGACGGGATAAGACGGTGACGAGCGCGCCAGTAATAACCGCAGACAAGCCCAACTCCTCGCTCCTCATAGTTTACGGAAACTTCCTCCCTCAGGACGCCGCCGCCTTTCATCTTCCGTTTGAGAGTTGCCGCGAATGGCCCGCCGACGTGCCGCGTCGGAGTCGCTTTGCAAACGTTTGTTTTGGCGAGGAATAACGCAGTCAACTAACCATATCTTTTTTTTTTTTTTTTTTTTTTCAGCGACATCATCATCATCATCATTGCCCGGGCTATTTACAAACCGCATCTGTTAATCTTTTTTTTTTCTCTTTTTTTTCCTCTCTCCGCCAAGCATGTATGGCAATTAAATTAGGGCTGGGGTCACACTCGAGCAATAATACGATTTTAATTGCGTGGCGGGGGTGGCGAGCCTCTAATTCAACTATCTTCGGATCGCTTGGCGAGGGCGAACGAGACACTCGTGGAGGGCAGAGAGAGAGAAGAAAAAAAATAGAGGAGGGGAAGGTGAAAATGAAATGACGGCATGTGAAAGTCAGAATCGCGGATCTCCACCTTTTTTTCGGATATGCAATCACCTTCAAACGCAGCTCCGGCGACGGCGGGTCAAACCCCTCCGTCTCCGCCCGCCGCCGCCAAAACAAACATGCCACAGTTTTGGGGACGGGGTGAAGAGTGTGAGCGGGAAAAAAAAAAAAACAGAAGAAAGAACGAGAAGAAGAAGTGGAAGAAGAAAAAAAAAAATAGAAGCCCTGGACGCCGTACGAGCTGCTCGGGGGCAATATGAATGTTTACTTGTTGAATCTTTTATCACTTGTGTTTTTATCTGCCTCCTCCGTGTGTGTGTGTGTGTGTGTGTGTTATCTATGCAGCAGGTACTGAGCTTTTGCATTGGGGGGGCTGTGTGGAGCTGATTAGAACAGTGATAGATGGGAGGGTGGATGACCTTAGCTTCCCACTAAACACAAGGTTGGACATTTGTCTCCTCGCCGCATTTGCATGCTTTCCGCCCGTTTATGGCAATTTGTCACCATATTCACTTTGCCACCGAGGAGACGCCGCGAAAGGAGGGTGTGGTGGGGGGCGAGTGGGCGGTGCAAGGCCACATATGAAAAAAAAATAAAATAAAAAAAAATATCCAAAGCGAGGGTTATGATGAAGCACTTTCATCAGATGATTCCAAAAAAAAAAAAAAAAGGAGCTCTCCTCATGCGCTCCTGTGTTTGTAATTACGGCGCCCGGCTGCAGCAGATCCATCTGGAAACTTTACCGCGCGTTACCGGGAGGCCGCAACGTCCCACCGTCGGCCCCTGCCCGCAAACGCGCCGCCCCTTGACGCCTCTCACACGCGCGCGCGCACGACGCGACACATGCTGATGAATGGCCTGTCACGCCGCTTAGTGATCAGTGAATTATTTACACTCATATGCCTTTAATAATTCAGGGGGCCCGGTCTTAACAAATTACCGCGCCGCTCCCCAAACCAACAGAGTTCACTCAGCCAGAGCGCCACACGCACACGCACACCCCCCACCACCCCCGTTTATGCGCTCTCCAACGCGCCCTTGAATATGATGATAATATTTTTTGCGAGGCGCTAACTCTCAAGTGTAATTCAATAATTCTGAGAGCGTGTCTCAGCAAATCAGTCCGAGTGGAACGTCTCTGCTGCGGATTTCTGCCTATTGAACGATGAGACGGCCTTTTTTTCCCCCTGATTTTACATAACTTTGCTGTTTATGATGGTTTTTGATAGATAAAGTCAATCTGCGGAGGCATTACAGGCCGGGGTTCTGCTTATTGGTTGAGGTGTTAACACCTAACACCTGAAAAAATGACAAGTCACCATCCACATAGCAGCTCCTTAAAAAAAAAAAAAAAACGACACATCTGGAAAAGATGATTTTTTTTCGATAGATAACCGATGTTCGCAATCGTTATCCACTCATATATGAAGGTATGCAAAAATGCTCTGAGCAAAGCAGGAAAATACCCAACTTAAAATGGCACCCTGGTCCTTCCCCATTCAAAGATCATATGTAGAGAATATGCATTTGTTTTTGACAAATAATACGTCGATGCGATTTTTGGTCGTCAGAGGTCTCCTGCTGCGCTGTCAAAAAACGCGACACGTTTCCACCGCGCGCTCGCGTGCGAGGTGAACGCCGGGCTGCGATTGGCTCCAGAGTGCCTGTGATGTCACGCGCCCTGCCCTCGGCCCCGCCTCTTAAACGGGCCTGCACGTTGATCAAGGCGTCTGGCAGGAGCGGCGCGTCGCTCCGCACTGCAAAGCCGCAAACATTTGACTGCAGAAGAAGACAGGAGGAGGACTTTGTCACTGGCGTAACCATGACGACAAGGCCTTCCTTGCGACTAAAATTAACCAGAGCTTAATAATAGTGCGACAGACATCTTAAACCAGCATGATTTTGTCTGGTCGGGGGACGTTTTGGCTGCATCACCGACATGTTTCTCATCAGCATATTATGTCACAAACAAATGTGGCTCATAAAAACATCATCTGCCAGCAGAACCGGTGGCAGCCGTCAAAATAACTGAGAATTGGGTTTAGTCGACAGGCATGTACTTTTTACCACACAGAGTGGCACTACACTCGGCTCGCACGTGTCGGTGTCAATAAGAGGCGGATGATCGGTTGCTTGGTCGCAGGATCAACCGGGAAGGAAGAACGAGGAGGCTGAAAAGTCACATCCGCGATTTTTATGAGCAGTTACGTACGCATGAGGCAGCAGGGGCGGGAACAACAGCGGGAAACACTGCAAGTTACAGGAAGTAGAGCAGCTAACAGCACGCGAGGGTGGTGCTATCCTGAGAGTGGAGCGGCGTCACGAGCAGGGAAGCTGAGGCGCATTCGTGGAAGGAGCTTCCCAAAAAGACGGAAAATGCAGTTTGTATGTGGACAAAAGACCAAAGTACAGAAGAATGAAATAAACTTAGGATACACACTTTTCTTTTCACGTGTCAGCACAGAGCAGCACTCACGGTGGGCTGTGAGGGGAAAAAAAGGTTTTATATCAAATACTCTTTCCTGATTGGCCGGCAATTGTGTATTAAAACCTCATTAAGTTAAGAAAAGTTATTGTGTTCAAGTTTATGCAAACACGCTAAGCGAGGCCTTCACCTCGAAATCATTCATCACACATCTGGGCCTCACTAATACACCGCAGGGCAGATCTGTCTGACGATGGGAAAATCTCGAATGAGAGCTCCAAACATCTCTTCGAGCCATATTTGTGAGTTTTGAATTTTTTTTTTTTGTTGACTCCCTGGCATGCACGCATGCCATGTTCTCGTGATCTCGCCCCCACGTAACCCCCCCGTGCTCGTTGGCTGAACTGCATCTGGCGGCGTTCCATTCAAAAGGACTCGTGGTGACAAAAAGCGGGAGACGTGGAACGCCGTTCCCAGACTGAACCGCCGGAAGGTCACATCTCCAGTCATTTTCCAGATTGAAACAGGAATCAATTTTGATGCATCTCTCAACTCCAGCAAGTGTGTTTTAGCCGTCTCCGTGCCCGGGCGACCTCTGCCGCCACCCACAATGCAGCAGTACAAACACACACACACACACACACACACCCAATTGGCTCCCAGTCTGACCGCCCTGTCAGTCAGGCAGGCTGAGCCGAACGTGTATACATACAATGAGAGACTGGGTCCTCACTGCATTGCCTTCTCACATTTCCTAGTCGTCAGCTAACACACACACACACACACACAGATACACACACACACAGACAAAGACGGCACTGGTAGAAACAGTCAAACACACACTGAGGCCCCACCAGACACTTCCAGGTCCCTAACGAGGTCGCTAATTAACTCTCCCACTTGCGCTCGCTCGTTTTCATCCGAGGTGCACATTGCTTTTTTGACAGGAGAAAATTGCCGGGCAATTAAATCATCTGAAGACGAACACTCCAGCAGCTGCTATTAACAGCTAAATGTTACATCCATTTTCAAAAAAAAAAAAAAAACGGGAGGGGAAGAGAGAAAAAAAAATGATTGTGGAGAGTACAGTAAGTGACGGATACGCCTCAGCATGCCACGCTGATCTAACAAGCGCCAGCGATTGTATTAAATCGGTGTTTTTTTTTTTTTTTTTTTGCCGATTTCTGACTTCGTGTTGCCCAGATGGACAAACACCCGACTGCAGACGGACGCCGCTGTCGCCACACGTCCGCTCGATGCGGAAACCCGGCAACGTCGCATCAACGATACGATGTGCCGGTGTGTCCGTGCTTCTATTTTCCTATCTTTTTTTTTTTTTTTGTTCCCCCTCTTTTCGCCCATGCAACGCCGTCATATCCCGCTCGTGGCTGCGCAAAAAAAAAAAAAAAAGCGCCGCCGCGAGAGTCGTCCCTGAGCAGCGCAAAAATAATGGTCGACCCTGATCTTCTCACACACACACACACAGAGAGAGAGAGAGAGTTCCGGGCGCCACTTCAGCTCGCCGCAGCCTGCCGGGTCTCTGGCCTCTTCTGAAACTGATTTTTGTCTCCTATTTTGTTAACCTCGCTTGCAATTAACCCCACACTGCGAGCCGGCCGCGCTCGGGCCAATCGGAGCGGCCTACAGTACGAGTGGCCGGCCCGGCGTGAATCGCCGCATTGTGTCATTTATCTTTGCGAAGAAAAGGGTGTGCGGCGGGGAGAATGGGACACGGGGTGGGGCTGGAGGGTGGGGGAGGGGTGGGCAGAGGGGAGTGCTGTTTTTTGGGGGTCCACCATTCTTGGCAGGACACCCCCGCGGGCGATGACAGCGGTGGAGGGTTTATTTGAGGGTTGCGGTTGGGGGCGGATGAGGGGTTGAGGGGGGTGGGGGTGCCATCCTGACAGGTTCTTTTTGTCGTTGGGGGGGGAGGGGAGGGGCGGGCGCGTAGGTGAGGGCCGGTTTTGTGGCGCCGTCAGCGGCGTCGGCGATGGCGTGAGCTGCCGCTGACGGGGGGTCATTGTGCCCAACTCCATTCTGTCTCCACACTCTGCTACTGCTGAATGGGCGGATTAGAGAATACGCCCGAGTCTTAATCTTTGAACTGCGCAGACACAGATGCGCAAACACACGCTCTCTCTCAAACACACACGCGCGCGCACGCACGCACGCCCGCAGCTCGGCGGAGTCCATCAGGGGGTCGGATCCCACGCAGCTTGTGTGCTAAACGCTCGCGTCGGCGCTTGCGCCACCAACCTATAGGTCTCATTTGCATCTGCCGAGCGCCGCGACGATGTCACCCGAACCCGAGCGCACCTTTTTATAGATTCCTTCATGCTTTTTTTTTTTTTTTTTTTTTCTCCTCTCTCCCCTTCCCCCGTCCCCTCATTACGAGAGAAAAAGGTCAGTGTCTGGCGATGAGGAGGGTGGGTGATGAGGGGAGGGGAGAGGGTATTAGGCTCGGGATCCTTGATTTCTTTACATTTCTCCCCAAGTTCGCCAACTCCGGCAAATGAGCATGTACAACAAGGCCGAGGGGCCTTTTATTGCAAATCTAATTCATTTCTCTAGACAACTGTGAAATTCGCCATTGACATTAGTCATTACCCCAAGGCTAACGAAAAGATGATCTCAGTTAATAAATGATCCCTAACAAGGAGCTCTGTGCTCCTCGCTCCCATTGTGTTAATGGCAGGGGCAGCTGTTAACGCCGCGCAGCTACAGAACAACACTGCTCGCGCCGACTGCTCTTCCCTCTCAGTCCTTCTGCTTTCACTTGGCTGCTGCTAACCCCCCCTCCTCCAACACCGCCCCCAACCACCCCCGCTTCCCCTCCCTTTTCCCCTTTTTGCCCCCTCCCATCATCATCATCATCACCCTGCAGATCGTGCATTATGCAGTGGCATCATTAGAGCCTTTTTTCTTGTGTGTTTTTTTTATTTAATTTTTTATTTTTTTTTTTTTTAGCAGTTTTCTGGATTGCGACGCTTCCGGGATGCCGGGCCAAAAGGCGGAGTCCGAGAGGGCCGCGCGAGCCGTCGGGAGCAGATGCGAGTGACGGCGGCCCTGAGAAGTAGAAGGAAAAGGGCAGCGGAAAGAGGTTGGGAAGGGGAGGTGGGGGGGGGGGGGGATTCATCTGGATCGTCTGGACCCTCCAGCAGGCCGCCGCCGCCGCTGCCCGGGAACGCCGCGGCTGAAGCTGGAAGTTTTTCGGATCAGAGCAGCCAATCGTAAAAACAGGCAAATAAGCCGAGCGCGCGGCCCCCTCGACGAGGACGCGGCGGGCTTCCAGCCGCAATCCGCCACTTCCGCTCTCCTGTCAGCCGACGCAATTTTAAAAGCAAAACCTGTCAGGGCCGCGTCGTGATATTTCGAGCCCCGAATAATTGTTTCCTGGAATCCATTATTAAAAAGTTGCGGGCGGCGTCATCGACATTCGTCTATCTCCCGACTCACAGTTTCCCATCGCAGGAAAAAAATGAAATTGTTCAAATTGTGTTTGCAAATGGGGGCCGAGTGGGAAGGGGGACGAGGGGGGCGGGGGGGCTTTCATGTCTAGCGTGGAAAGAACATAATACAATATTCCCAGGTTTTTTTTTTCCCCCCCTTTCCACCCCCCTACTATCCGGAGTTCCAATTTATTGAAGTAACCGAGCAGAAAATGCACTGACAGCTGTAGCACTTTATTGCGAATTAGTATATACATTCTACACCCCGCGAGAAAAAGCCAAGCCTCATTGTATTTCTGTAATTGCCGGGGCCGGGGAGAACGCAGGGGCAACGGCGAGTTGAGCAATTACAAGCTAAAGATGACAGGGTATACTTTTAGCTTCAGACGCGGCTGCGAGCCGGGGCGGAAAGTTGGGGAGGATTCGGAGCGCCACCGGCGCGTCTCCGCAGCGGGAGCGGACGGGAACACGCGGCGGTCATCTGGTTTTGTCGTTGCCGTCGGCTGAGAAGTTGCGCTGGAGGAGAGAGCAACTTTTTTCAGACGGATCGCCAGCCAATCGGGCGGCTCATCGGGGGGGGGCATCCGTGTCTTTGATAGTCCCGTGTTCCTGGTTTTTCCCGGTCGGCGCCCTGAACGTCCGGGTTGGCTTTCACGCGAGCGGTGCGCGAGCGGTGCCGATTCCCTGCGAGCATCACGGAGGAGGCAAAAGGCGGTGCGGCTGTTAGCCGTTAGCTGCTGCTAACTTAACTTGGGGCTTTAAAAATCAGAAATATGAAAAAAAAAAACACCTTACAGGGTTGGACATAGAATTAAAGAAATATGACATAAACAGCCGTTTTTGTGATATTCGGAACTACATTTTTTTTTTTTTTTTTTTTTTTAACCAAACACGCCTGCATTCTCACACCTCGTGAAGATAAAGCGAGAAAATAGAAGTCGTACATTAAAATGCACGACATTCAGCCTGGCCTCCGGTGCAGAAACACACACCAGCTTCCCTCAAGAGCAGAGCGTCATCTGCTAGCAACATACCGACTGTACATACTATACAAACCCATTTGAAAAAGTATATATAACAAACTACCCTTTTAGAAGAATTTAAACGCTCATAAACTGCATCACTAAAAGGAACTAAACTCGTCCCCCGAGTCGCGTTCTCCAAAATCAAATTTATAGAGTGACTTTCATGCAAAAATGGCTGTTGCAAAGTGCTTAACAATCACGGAAAACGCACACTAAAGTTACTTTGGTTGTCTCGTGCGTCTACGCAGACCACCCCATCATGATCACGCCAAAGCTGCTAAAGCGCACACACACACACACACACACACACACACACACGCACGCACGCATTCACCCGCGCTTTGATCTCTCCATCAGCTTTCGTGCCTCGCAGAAAAAGAAAACACAGGAAAAAGCGGCGCAGCGCCGGCTGCCTGGCCCGGTCTGACCCCGGGGGCCTGCAGGTGCGGCGGGAGAAGTCCGCCGCCGTTGCCCCCGCGACGCCTCCTTTCATGATCGGCCGCAACTCCTCCGCGCCGTCTTGCGGGAACGCGGCGGAGAACACGGCGTTTTCTCCGTCTTCTGCATTTGTCGGGCTGATGTGCTGTGTGGTGCGCCGGGCCGCTCGGCTGCGAGGCGCCCGGGGGCGTCGAGAACAAAAAAGGCGGAGCGGCGGCGGCGTGTGAACCGGCCGGCGTGTCCTGCGTGCAGGTGAAGCGCCCAAGGCCTGTGTGGGTTGCACACTCGGAATTGATGTCAAACGAGAGTGACTTCAGAGGTTGGTCAGGTGCATGAAATATGTATCCATGTGTATTCCAGCTTGACTCGAACCACCTTTGAATTCCTTTTCTTCTCCTGCGATTGATGAGATTGATTTCGACCCTCAAACTGGAACCAACTGAGGGGAGGGGCCACGGGGGCGAGGGGGCGGCACCCCCTCCCTGCCCGCCCGCCGCCAAATCAACCTAACACAACCGAGATGATAACAATCATCACTTTCGATTTGCGGTATTATTTCATCAGATCAGGCGATGCATGTTTTATTTACTCCGTCGGCGCGAGAGCGGCAAGCGCCTCGCAAATCTGATGCCCGGCTAACGGCGGAAGTCGCCCTGGGGATGCTAACAAAGAGATGCAGAGTACTTAGGATGTAAAACGCGCAAAGGCCGCAACGTAAACACTTGTCTCCCTTCATATTAGATTTTCCGTTGCATTCATTGCTCTCTCTTTTGGGCGAGAGGCGCGTCTCGCACTCTCGGCGCTTTCAATTTGCGACGGCGCCGTCCTGAAGAACATGTTCATTTATTGCCGTTATTACTTTGTCATGTCGGATGAATTGATAACATGACACAGCTTGTTTGCCGGCGCGCTGCGACGGCAGTCTGATTACGGGGTCAAGTGTGTTAACAAATGACGAATATGGGGAGACGGGAGGAGGTGCGGGGGGCCGGGGGGGGTCGCCATCCATTCCAAGTCTTCTTTTTTTTGGGTAAACTTGGGACTATTTCTCTAAAAAGGTCGAAGCGGAGGACGGGTTTCCCTTTTCAGAAGCCAAAAATGGATGAAGAAACAAGCAGAGCGCACGTGAAAGCGTTTCATCACCATAAAGCCGACTGAACTGCGAGAAGATGTCAGAATTCGGTGAGATCCAACAAGACCAGAAGGAATTATCAAAACGTCTCATGGCAAAATGGCTTATTTAAAAAAATAAATAGATTTTTAAAAAAGCCTGGATTTTGCACATCCACCTAACGATGGTCAATGTTGGAGTGAACTGGAGGTGCTTAAGTATAAAGAAAAAGGAAAAAAAAAAAGAAGAGGAAGACAGTGCGGCAGGAAAAAGCCGAGTCAAGGTCACACAGGGATCGCGAGGAAAAGGTTGCCTAGCTACCAATCCGTGACAGGCTGAGAAGAGGATGAGAGGAAGTAAGTGTGACCCCGTAAAACAGTAAGTAGGAGCGCGCCCGCGCACACACACACACACACACACACACACACCGGTTGTACCAGCTACTTGGAAGGTTAAATCAAAACTCCAAATTAGCTGCGGCAAGGCAAAGAAACGCCAGTGCAGATGGAAGGGAATCTGGTCGGAAAATCCCGATCCGTGACCTCCAGTGATTCCTCGCTTTGGGCTCATTTATCAGACCCGTATTGAAGCACCACGGAAGTTCACCCTCACGCGGCCTCCGCGGGACCAACGGCGACAACAAACGGCGGCGGAAGCACATAATGGAAAAAAGGAGGAACGCCGGTTTCAGCGGAGCTCTTATGTAAATGCTCCGGCGATGCCGACCGCACCTTTGGGGGAGACGGAGGGGGGGCAAGGGGAGGAGGAGGTGGTGCGCCGGGGGGGCGCGAGCACATCTCCCGTCCTCAGGGGACGCGTACGCTGTCAGAAAATCCCCATTATGTATTATCACAAAGTCAGACAGCAAAAATCTTCAAAACCAATGTCTGTGATGGGCTAAGAAAGAGCTGACAAGAGAGCGCCAGCCGCCGCCACCCCCCCTCCCCACGCCCCTCCCACACCACCCCCCCACTCCATTTGAGTCACTTTGAAAACTTAGTGTATCCACCTCTTAACAACCCTATGGGGATGAATCAACCTTGCACTCCTATCTGAGACGCTACAACCAGCACACCTAGAATTACAATGGAGGCACATCAAGGGACGGCCAAGCCTGACTGACAAGGCCCCCCCTCGACCTCCCCCCCAACACACCCTTCATAAGAGCACCGGGCTGCCTTCATTTGCATGGCGGGGTTTGGACTGGCGGAGAGAGTTAATCAGGGCTTTCCATGGTGCCATAGCAGGGGCTCCCATCCGTGCCCCCCCCCCTCCCCTGCCTCCAACACCAAGACCCTTCTTTCCCCTCCAACCGAAGCACCCTTCCCCAGGAGGACTGCCGGTGAAATCCTCTTAGTAGCAGCAGGGCTGAAAGAAGGCCCACCTCACCTCACGGGACAAGGGGGGGGCGGGCAGGGGTGGGGGCAGTGGCGCTCGTGCTGGGGTTGGTCTCCGCCGGGACTGGCCTCCCCTTCCACTGCCTGGCACCTCCCATTAAAAACAGCTTTAATTACACAGACATGACTGCGCCGGTCCACCAGCAGCAGCACCGCCGCCACCACCCGCATCCCCACCCCGCGCCTATCTCTCCCACTCCACAGGGGAGCACTCCTTGTCTCCTCTCCATTAAGATTGAGAGAGTGGAGGGGAAGGAGAGAGAGAGAGAGCGAGCGAGAGGGGAGCCCGCCGAGCCCGCCACTCACTTCCACGCATGTGGCGGCGAGCAAAAAAACGGTTTCGGCTTCAAAAAAAAAAAAAAAAAAAAGTCTTTTTCACAGATTTCACCTGTAATTTATTTCCTCTCTTTCAAAGATGACACTTTTTTTTTTCTTGATCAACAAAGCAAATCTAATTGAAAAAAAAACAAAAAAAACAAACGTGTTTGAGCACGCGGGCGTACGTCAAACCACATAACGGGCCGATACTGCGCGTGTGGTGGAGGGGCGGGGGTCGCGGGTGGGGGTGGGAGGTGGGGCGGGGCTATGCATACACTGTACTGGATATATCACACCACGAAAGGTTGCCAGCTCTCCCAGGAAAGGTTAGAAAAGAGCGCCGGCGATTGGCTGGCTGCCATCCTGTCTTTGTTTTTCCATGACAAACTATCACTCCCTCCAGGAAACGCACGGGACCGCGCGCCGCTTTCACCTGCACACGGGAAAAGTTTGCACCCCCCCCCGTCCTGCCCCTCTCCCCACTGTTACCAGCTAATTCCAGCGAGGGACCCTTGATTTATGTTTCCTTGGATAATAAAGTACAGTATCGCTAACATGTGTAAAGCGCTCCCCAAGCGCCACCTCTGTCTCCTTGATTAATGCCGATTTAATTAAGCGGCGGGCTAATTAAGCAATAAATAATGACAAGGTGCGCATTTATGCAAAGATAATAGCAAACCTTGGGTGAAGCGATACCCCTGGAGAAGTTGTCCCAATCAGATTTCTTTGGACAACAATGGAATCCGGCAGACATGTTTGACCATTGTTCTGCACGTGCGATAATCACAATTGTGCATTTGCCCTGAATGTGCTTAAATTAATTGAGTAATAATCACCAGGCTATCATGAATCGTGCAAAAAAAAAAAAAAAAAGGGGGGGATGTGGAAATTATGCTGCAGAGCATCTCCGGCGCTGATTGAAACTAAAAAAAAAAAAAGAAAGAAAGAAAGGAGGAAGAAACACAGCGGGACTTTAGCTGCGATCTCATATCACAGCCTGAATTATGAGCTTACAAATCCATTGACATTGCAAAAAAAAAAGCATGACGCCTTCCTCGACGCGGCCACATCTGATAAAGCCATTAATCAAATGACGCCCTATTGTCCCAAACAACCTGCGCTTTGCAACTGAGGGGGGGGAGAAAAAAAAAGAAAAAGATCAATTTCCTGTTGGTTAGCGTCAGCAGCACCGGCGGCGGCGGCGGTGGCGCTGCTCTCGGAGCGGCGCCTCAGCTACCCGGCAACATCCGAGTGCCACTTTTCTGACAATTCGCTCACGCGCCTATTTGCTGCAAATGCGCTGCCGCCGCCGCCGCCGTCGCTGCATCAGACGCCTCCGAGTATGGACTCCCGATATGTGCGCGGGAAGAGCGTTATTTACACTGATTAATGGTCCCCGGCTTTGGCAGGGGTGTAAGCTGCCGGCGTCCAGACAGCACTGACAAATAAATCTATCAATCATAAGAGGGATTTTCTAATCCGGGAGCCATCAGACAGAGTTGCAACCTAAACACTTTGTCAGGGAGCGGGCGGGCGAGCGAGCGAGCGGGCGGGCGGGCGGTGCCCGTCCGCTCTGAACGCACACTTAGCGTATAGTTAACACAGCACTTTGAGCGAGTGAGCGGCTCCCCACTCCCTCCCAGGTTAGGAGCGGTCCAACGCCGCCTTTGCGTCAGCGGAGACGTGCGACGTTTAATTTCTTAAAAAAAAAAAAGAAAGAAAAAGAAAAAAAAAAAAACCTCTAAATTTAGCAGCCGAGTGTTCATCTGACGCGTGTAGAAGCGGGGAGCTTCTGACCTTGAAAGGGAAAAAAGTGGGGAGAAAGATTATGCGGCACTAAATTTCTCATTCGCAGCCGCCGACGAGTGAACGCCACCCGAAACCGCAGATCGAGATTTTGCGATATTTTATGAGATTGCGTGATGAAGTCCTGAAAAATAAAGCCAAAAGTCCCCCCCCCTCCGCCCGGTGGCTGACTGCAGTACAGGTGGGTAAGCCACGCCTCCTCCGTGTGAGTGGTTAAGTCTAAAAACGGTTTCTTTTGTTTCCCACTGATCGATTATTCTGTTTGAATTTGGTTTGAATGAGTTATTTGAGCTCATAAAAAACAGGGATGTGGCTTCCTGGCTGACACCAGCTCCGGGCGCAATACCGGAAGAGAGACGTTTACGGACTTGTGTTTTGGGATTGTACATTAGAAAGTCGAGGGGATGCGTAACGCTGGCGCTCCGTTATTCTCCGTTTCAAGGACGATAAACAATTTTTTAAGTCGTAAGCGGGACAACATAACGAGAGGACGTGAAGCCGCGCTGTCCGGATGATATATCGTCTCTTTTATTTGTGTCATCACTTTTTGGAGGTCTGATTAGGTTTAGATGATGGATTTTATTTTTTTATTTTTTTTGTCTCAGAAATGCTATGCTACAAATTCATGGTTCGCGAATACCAGCATTCTTGTTTTCCAGTAACTGGTCTGTATCCTGAAATCATCTGACGTTATGATGATAATAATGTGACTCCACCCCGGGTGCCAAACCAGCATCACAAATCGCATTTTACCCCGACAATTTAATGAGCCTTCACATGTGCATTTCACCCAAAATTGAAGCTAAAACGAGCCGGTTAAGTTACGAGTCGCAGAGTTGAGACATCAAAAGTCCTCATGGATCCATTGTCAGGGAGACGTCGCTTAAAATGTCCCCGCTCGCTCGCCAACCGGCCCTGAAAACGCCTCAAAAAGCGCCGCACTTCCCATAATCTGCTCGCAGGTCTCGGCCATTACACAAACACGGGCTGAATTCAATAAACCTGCAACCGCCGTTTAATTAAACATTTGGCAGCCAAAAATTCAATTAGACAATAATGGCTAATTTCCAGCGATGGCTAATATGTTAGACGCAGATAGGCGACGCGGCCTGATATCCTGTGTCAATTCCAATTATTCCAATTTCTTTATCCTTTGAGGCTGCGTGGGCAGATTGCGCAACGGCTATTTTTGAAGAACGGCGTGACTGCGAGGACGCCGGCGTCAATCAGGTGGCGGCAGCGGTGGCGGCGGCGGCGGCGGCAGCGCTCCTTCCTCCTCGCGCGAATGCAAATTAAGATTTTTTTTTTTTATGAAGAGTTGATGTGCAGCCGTTCAGCTCCATGTGGAAGTCAAAGTAAGTAAGGCTAAAGGAAGCCAAATAAGATCTTGGAGGGATGGAAAGGAGGTGGTGGGGGCGGGGGTGGAGGGGGTTCGGAAGAGTGGTGGTGGTGGGAGGGGGCTGATGATTATCTTTAATCACTAACCTGCCTCTAGTGGCGCCACCACATTATCCAGCACCTTCATTTCTTATAAAAATATCTATCACACACTACAGTGGGGCAATGAAAAGAAGCGGCGGCGGCGATGGCGGCGGAATGCCAATGGCCTCATTACTTGTCATAGCACATTGTAACTGGAAATTGCTTCTTTCAGGTTTTGTTTGCTCAGGCAATTACAATAAACTCTCGGCTTGACACGTTGTTTGCACAGATGTATGACATTAATAAACATGAGCACTAATCTGAATTATTGAACTGCTTGCCATAATTCTGCCAGCGGATTTGGAGGACCCTGACGGGCGGCGGTGCGGGAGCAGAGGGGACGGCCGGGGCTTTCTGGGCGGTCGCCCCGCTCGTCTGGCCCGCCACCACGGGAAGCCCTCTAATTGAATGTTGGGAGCGTGGAGCGACGCTCCGCAGGTATTCCCAAACTCGGTTCCGCCGTTCTGCCGCCACAACGGGGGGACACGTGACGGAAATAGAAATACACCGGGAGCAGAACAGTAACACTGAAGAACATCAACCTAAATCTTTTTTACACCCGAAGTAGCATGTTTTTTTTTGTTTTAATTTAAAAACACATTTAAATCTGCTAAAAAAGAGAAAAAAAATAGAATCGATGATCCAACACTTCCACATCCGCAGCAGCCCCGGGTCCGATTGGCTTCAGCTGAGCCAGGTTTGACGCGCCAAGTTTGCGGCCGAGATGGCGAAAGGCCGCGGATGTCACGGGTGGAGGCTAATGCTAAGCTAGCGGCGTCAGGCTACCATGTTGCCCAAAGGCCTCGCCCATATTAAGGTGTTGGGGCGCAAACATGCTAATGCTAGCAGGCTAGCGACAGCACCATGCCGGGTGGACGTTCCTGGTTGGTTGAGATCAACGCAAAGCAGAAATTATGTTTTGTGTCAGATTTAAATGACAGATTTGATTTTTTTTTTCTTTAATCCATTTGCACGATACATTTTTAAATATGTGCACATTTTATTGTGATTGTAACACTTTAAAGTACTGCCATTATTTGTATTTCCGTTGTTATAAAAAAGGGAGACAAACCAGAAACAAGAATTTAGAAACCACGCAAATACGCATATGTAGTATCAGAATTAAACTCCCCACTGCTCTACACGTTGCACGTGAACAGATGTACCGGCAAAGTCTGGGTTTCATTCCTCCAAAAGCTGCTTGTCCTTTACTTTCCTTCAAAGTTTACCCCCCCCCCCCCCCCCCCCCCCCCCCCCAAAAAAAAAAAAAAAAAAAAAA
>CAAKHG010027841.1:71911-90565 GCA_901007715.1 Dactylopterus volitans | reverse complement strand
TTTGGAAATGCAAAGTGTGATGAGGATTAGTCAAATACATATCAAATATAAACATATTTGCAGTCGATGAACATCTATGACACTTTTTGGCCTATGATGCATCTAGGAAGCGTCACTGTAAAACAAGACACAACACATGCAGGGTTAGTGTGTGTGTGTGTGTGTGTGTGTGTGTGTGTGTGTGTGTGATGATGATGATGATGATGATGATGATGATATTTTCTGTAGCATGAAACAGAGTATTGACTTGTTGACTATCATCTGATCATAGCAGTGACGGTGCCTGGGCTGGGCGAGGAGGAGGCTGGCTGGGTAGCTTAATGGCCTGTGCAAATGTATTAGATTCATAGCGTTATATTACAGGTAAGGGGAAATTTTACTGTAAAAAAACAACAACAAAAAAACAAAAAGGGTAAGTGTTGTCATTTCGAATGTGAACGCGTTTCCAGTCACACCGGAAGAAAGGCGTTTGCGCGCTGTTGCGCGTAATTGTGATCACGTGGGCTGCGCTCACATGACCGGCTCACATGGTCGCAGGCGTAAAGTTGAGGGACGGGGCGGCGTCGTGGTGTTTCGGGCTGCTGGCTGACCGTCAGAGAGGTGAGAGCCGCGGCTGAACCACCGTTTCAGTTCAGACCGACAGCGGAGAGTCCGAAGCTGCGCAGGTAAACGGGTCTGCTGCTACTTCCTCGTTCGTTATCGTCGGTCGGGCGCGGTGTTTACGCGGTGTTTACGCGGTGATTCGGCAATTTTCCGCGAGGACAAGTACGCCTGACGGTTGCTGGGGTCTTTGGGCTGCCGCGAGCATAACCGAGCAGCGGCTTAAGCCCTCGGGGTGCGAACGGCGCGCTCGTGAGCGCGTGAAACCAGCCGACGTCACGCTCGGAGACCGGAGAGCAGGTCGGAGGCCGCACTCGGGGGTCCGCCCGGTGCGGCCAACTAGAAGGCCAACAACTAACTAACTAACTAACTTACTAACGCCGTGATTCGAAATGAGCTGGAACATGACACCAAACAGTCGCGCGTAGTGAGCTTTAAGGGGAAATGGAAACTGAAAGGGTGGTAATTCGAGCTGAGGGGTGTCGTTTGCTGCTCGCCCCTGAGAGGAGAAGGGGGACACACACGCGACGCATCAGCGCAGCGGGACAGATGGTTTATGTCATCTTCTCCAGCCTCAGTCTGGTGTCCACACACACACACCAGGTCAGGTGATTAAATGAGTTAATAACAGTAGGACCCTCCTGACCAGTTCAACGTGTGTTTGCTCAGCCCTTGTAAAGGGGTTTTTTAGCATGACAAGGAACGAGGAAATCAATTTCCCCAGATGATACCTTGCTGATCCGTGTTGAGTGTGACGTCGGGACGGAAGCCCCCGGGACAGCAGTGCATTCGATCACGCAAGTCAAACATTTGGAACGAGCTCCCTGCTTTAAAATTATCGCCAGGACTCCATGCCAGAGTCTGCAGTGTTTTGGCTGGCCTGCGCTCATTTCTAAATCAAATATTAATCCTTCCTCCATAAAACAAGCCATCCAAAGTCTTCCGCCTTAGAGGCACCTATCAGAGCTACGCTGAGAAGAAAGAATGGCTGAACCTTATGTAGGAGACAAAGGTGAACTTGATCCAATGTTGTGCATTTATTACTGGCAGATTATTGTAAAGTCAAGTAACCTGAGACCTCCCACACACTTGACATTTTGAAAGTTTGTCGGTTAATATTACTGTGTGTCACATCAGAATGGAGACATTTCACTTCCCATAACCACCCACACCCACCCCGAGCTAACTGTTCCTCCAATTGAAACACATTGAAACCTCTCCGCAACCAATGTGGAAAGTGTCTATTTTTAAGTCGGTTTCACTAGTACACAAGATATAGCAGCTGCTTTTTTAAAAAAAAAAAAAAAAAAAACAACTTACAAGACCCTGGCTACAGCTTTGAAGAAAAGCAAAGAAATATGTCTTTAGTGTGGCTCATAAGAGAGCAGATGTAATTCTGTACAAGGGGAAATTTCTATTCTTACTTCCCACTGTTTGCTTTTTGCTGATGGTAATCAATTAGCCTCAGTCATGTGATTATCACAGCAGTTAAACCGAGATTCACATTTATTCGTCACAAAGAGACACGGGCTGTTTTCGCTAGATTCACTTCTGCTTCCCCTGTTTTATAGATGAAGAATAGATATGTTTCCTCCGGGTACCTCAGCCTCACCAGACCAGCTCTTATTTGCCCATGTAAATCTGTGTTGCTGTAATCACTGATAGGAACTCCTCATACTTAACTGTACTAAGTACAGCAGGCCAGTGTAACATTGTTTGCTCCGGATTCCAACAGAGCTAAAGTGTTTGCTGCTTGAATTATAATATTGTTTTTATAAAGGAGCGTGGTTTCTGCACTCAGCCGTATTGATTTTGCAGACTCTTACCTTCCTTCTCATCTGAAGCACCTCCTTTGCTTCAGCTTAATGTGCTTCATTTGGGCTCTCTAATGGTTCCCCCTGTGGAACTGACTGAGGCATAGCTAAGTGCATTTCACCTCTGATAATGTGATCTGCACTTTATGTCTTTTGAGGGAGATCTTTTGATGAATGCTACTGATATGAAAGTTCAGTGCATAAACGTGAGTGCACGTTTATGATATTGCCGTCATTTCATGCAGCATCATGGACTATGATGACATTCTGCATTTTCTGTTTTTTGGGGTTTCATTTTCTATCATGTGATCTAACTTCTGGTGTGTCTGCGGATGTGGTTGAAGGCAGTACACGATGGTCGTACATGTGTGCTGACGCAGTGTGTTTAACCACTGGAAAAACCTTCGACCTAGCATGACTGGGGATGAGATTTTCTTTGCTCTGCGTGACCGGTGAACGTTCCACTTGTAACTGCAGGAAGACTGATGTTTAGTCAAAGGGGAACAGTTTTATGGGCTTAGATTCGTGACTCAGCTTCAAGAGGGTTTGTAAGTGGGCTGATGTGTTTAGGCATGCATGCAAACCTATATTGATTTAGTAAACGTCTCTCTTCATGGTAGAGTCCCTTCTGATGCACCCTCTCTGATGTTTGCAATGTGTTTTCCATTACGTGTAATATAGGCACAGTCAGAAATGAAGTTTTTTTCTCTTTTGGCTATACCTTAATGACATTATGACTCTCTCGGCACTTGATAGTTGAGGAGAGTGAAATCGTGCCTCAATTGAAGCAAAGTCGGGCAACAAAAAAAAAAAGGACAAATGTCTCAAATGTTGCAAACCATGAATGACTGAACTGCTCATAAATTTTTGTTTTTCTCATTTTGTATCTTCTAGGCAAAATGTGGAACTCAGCTATTCTCTTATTGGCTGCCAGCTTGTCTGTGAGCCTGGCTGCACCCCACCTCCATGCACTGTCCAATGAGATGGTCAACTATGTCAATAAGCTCAACACTACCTGGAAGGTGAGATGTTTGTTCCCTTCTACAATGTTGCTGCATCTGTCAGGCATCTGTCCTTGATTTTATGTATTCAGTCTTATTTGTCCTAACATCCCTTCTCCTCTGCTGCAGGCTGGTCACAACTTTCATAACGTCGACTACAGTTATGTACAGAGACTCTGTGGCACGATGCTCAAAGGACCTAAACTGCCGGTCATGTGAGTCTTGTACATTTGCTTTAGGCTGCAAGTTCGTGTTCATGTGTGTACTGTGTTAACATATTTTGACAGCAACTATGATTCCACGACTATACATGCACACAGTGGGCATCAGTATACGGCCTGTTCACTGGCAAGATGCAGAATAGCAACATGTGTTTTTATATGGTCATGATAACTTGTGTCTTTTCTCCACTAAAGGGTTCAGTACACTGGAGATCTGAAGCTGCCTGAGCAGTTTGACTCCAGAGAGCAGTGGCCCAACTGTCCCACTCTCAGGGAGATCAGAGACCAGGGGTCCTGTGGATCCTGCTGGGTGAGTCCAGGAGAAACTCGCCTCTCGAAACATGTGGCCATATTGAGTTGAGAATCAGTCATTGGAAAGGACTGATTATCTTGAGGATTTAAGTTTGACTGTAAATTTAGATGATGAATTTCATTTGAAATTAGTAAATGGCCACATTCACAGTCATTGTTAAATTAGGCAGGAACTTTTAACATGGATAGTTTGATTTGTATAGCCCGCATAAAACCCATACCGGCTCAAAAGAAAAGCCAGATTGTCTGTGTTCCTTCCCATTTAATCACGGATTCATTTATCTGCATCAGAATATGCAGAATCGGTAGGCCAGGGACATGATTATGGAACAAAAGGCATCCTGGTTTCCTTTTTAGTATAAGATGTATTGACCAATCACATTGTAGTGTGCTTTGGCTGAATGCAGGCAAACGGTCTGCATGGAGAGCAAAAGAGGCGCATCAGCCAATATGTAATCTCAGAAAGTATCAGCTATTTCCTGATGACGATTTCGCTATTTTATTCATCTGCATTTATACATGTTTTGAAACAGTGCGGTCATAGGTGTCCTCTCTCAACTTTTACTCCATTCCCAGTCCTTCTCAAGTTACTTTCTAAGCTGCAAACTATTACAGTTGAATGGAGGAAGTCTTGGCCGATCCCCTGATTTGTTTTAAATTTTACCCGATTACTGAGTGTATTTCTGCTTCATTAGGTCATCTCCCTGTGTTTAAGTGTCCATGCTGTGGCCAAAGGCAGCATGTTTTCAGATTGCCCATCTGTCTGTCCCATTCCTGAACATAGTATTTCAGGAACACAGTGAGGGAATTTTGTCAAATCTGCCAGAAATTCCCACTTGAAATGAGGAAGTGAACTGATGAGATTTCGGTCAATGTGAATGGATATCTCCAGACCACCAAGAGGCAATTTCCTAACATCTGACTCAAACGTCTGGTTGACCTCAAGGATGAACAACACCACCGTGACCTCACTATTTATTTATTTAAACTCTGGACAGACATGGATGAAAACCACAATCTGACTGGTGATAATTTTAGTTTAATGGTTTGCATTTGTGTCCTGGTTCCTCTGTTGACAGGCGTTTGGTGCTGCAGAGGCCATGTCCGACCGTGTGTGTATCCACAGCAACGCCAAGGTCAGCGTAGAGCTCTCTGCGGAAGATCTGCTGACCTGCTGTGACAGTTGTGGCATGGGGTGAGGCACAGCAACATGTCAACAGTTTGACTAATTTGTTGTGTTTCAGCAATTTCCGCTAGATTACAGTGACCTACGGAACATGTCACAACAGTTAAGAAAGAAAAGCTTCAAACGAGGCTGCAGGGCACACAGGTTTTTAGTGCGGTTTGAAGTGGAAGGAGAGAATACAGTTTTTCAAAGAGGTCTGTAATCAAAACAAGTGGTTGAATGTAGAAACGTGAGGGAGTTTAATGCTCTAAATACAGTATTTGCACAAACAATGGCAGGAAAAACACAAAATACTTGGTCTTTTTGGCGATGATGATGCAGTTATGATTTGACTTTTTTTTTTCATTGCCTTTTTAGATGTCATGGTGGCTACCCTTCAGCTGCCTGGGACTTCTGGAATAAGGAGGGACTGGTTTCCGGGGGCCTCTACGACTCCCACATAGGTGAGTGACATTAGGTCACATATCAAGATAATCTAGTAGGACTGCCAGTTTTACATACTCAGGTTCCTCCCTTTAAAATCCTCTCGGTAAACATGATGCAGCATCTACAAAATGTATCTTTTTGAAATTCCTTTTTTTGACGTTGAGAAATGCCTCACAAGTCTGACACCATCTTTGCTTTCACAGGTTGCCGGCCTTATACCATCGCCCCCTGTGAGCATCATGTTAATGGTAGCCGACCTCCATGTACTGGGGAGGGCGGAGACACACCCGAGTGCATCCGTAATTGTGAACCTGGATACTCACCCAGCTACAAGCAGGACAAGCATTTCGGTGAGAAGGACAGGAGAAATACAGCAGTTGATCCCTCTGAAATTGGGGCCAGCTTATTACCATGAACTCTGTAGCCTAACCAGTGTTTTCTTCAGAGTCGGAAAAGAGGAACCTGTGTTTTGTTTTGGCCCTATGATTTACTCGGAAAATGTTTGTTGCCCATGTCATTTTGTTAACATCATTTTATTGTTATACTTTCAATGTGACACCATCAATGGTGAAATGATAATATGATATTGAGTTATTTCACCAGTAAATGCATTGAGCGGAAACAATCCAGGAAATTCAAGTCACTCAGTGTATTTGCCACTATTATTGAGTCTAGTTGTTGTAGCTGAAACCCTGGTACAATGGCCGATTATGCACATTAACATACTGTGTATTGGATCTCTGATAAAGAGACTGTCTGAAACTCTTGACTGCCTGAGTGTAACTCAAAATTGTGCTGCAGGTAAAACATCTTACAGCGTTCTGTCAGATGAGGAGCAGATCAAATCTGAGATATTTAAGAATGGTCCAGCAGAAGGAGCTTTTATTGTCTATGAGGACTTTCTGCTCTACAAGTCTGGTAAGAGCTCATGCACCACTGACCCATGTATATTTATCTCTTGTAAGTTCACAACCTGAACTTGCTCAGTGATTCTGTGAGAGGGCAAACAACAAACAAAAAGTCCTCAATGTACTTGAAACCAAATCCTTTAACTCCTCTCTTCTCTGTGTTCTTTGCATTCTTTTTTTGTCTCAGGTGTTTACCAGCATGTGTCTGG
Source organism: Dactylopterus volitans (assembly GCA_901007715.1). Lineage (NCBI taxonomy): Eukaryota > Metazoa > Chordata > Actinopteri > Syngnathiformes > Dactylopteridae > Dactylopterus > Dactylopterus volitans. The sequence goes on along the minus strand of CAAKHG010027841.1, from coordinate 83,888 downwards.
GTCTGCTGTGGGTGGACATGCCATTAAGATGCTTGGCTGGGGGGTTGAGGATGGTGTCCCCTACTGGCTGTGTGCTAACTCCTGGAACACAGACTGGGGTGAAAATGGTGAGCAGGGACACTTTTCACTATTTTTTTTTAACTTGCAGTGATTTAACAAACTCAACCTATGCCTGAGGGAAATTGAAAATGTGCTTCCAAACATGCACTTTTGGGGTTTGGTTTAAGCTGTCTTCTTTTATCCTTTTGCTAAAACTTAACTAATTTATATGTAAATTGTCTTGTCTTTCTCTTATCTTCAGGGTTCTTTAAAATCCTGCGTGGGTCAAATCACTGTGGTATTGAATCTGAGGTTGTAGCTGGAATTCCCAAATAGAACCCAAAATGAGACAACAAAACAGGTAAAGGGAATATGAATTATTGTCATGAAACAAACCTTTGTTTACTGTATGTACAGCGCAGCACCTGCCACCGTTATAAACTCTCAATTTAGTCTTTTAAACGAGACTGTAATTTCTGCATAAAAACCTCAGGAGAAGTTTGTAAATGAAAAGTCTTTCCCCAACTATGCATTTGTCTTTGCAGGTTTTGAACGGCAGCGTCCTCATAATCACGAGGGGGCGACATGGTCATCATGCCTGCGCTGGAAATCTGAAAATGTTCAGCCGCTTGTTGTCCTTTTACACTTTCAATTCAACCATCACTTTTGACACGCAACATGTGGTTTTCTTTTGACAAAAAATAGCCTCAAATGCAACCTTTATATATGGTTGGATTAGCATACTAAATGTGACATCAACTAATGTGTGTGCAAATCACCAGTGATTGTGAAATGGATGTTTGTCGTCATCTTTCACCTGTTTAGACAGTCAATGTATCGGTTACTCAGGAGGAGAGAGACATTGGTGCATTTCACGTTATCTCAGGTGATTTTGGACACATTGAATTTGCCACTCCATTTGTCATTTATTTTTATTGGCAGGAAGTCATTTCATTTTTTCAATTTCACTATTTTGATTTCTCTGTGCCACCGATGCAGTGAAATGTTGGGATGCACTCATTTTAATTGGTGCCTGTTGGTGTTCTTAAAGTTTTTAAATGTCAGATGAGAATTGTTTTGGAAGTTTTTTTTCAATGTGAATGGAAAGTATTTTAATGTCTGCCAATAGTGATCAAAAATTTGACAATTTTCATATTTTAATAAAATGTGTTTGGTCCTGAATTTGGTGTTTTACTTTTAAATGTGCATCTTGAACTACTTGTAAATATGCAACATTTTACCTAAGTGACTTGAAGTCATGCATGACAGATGACTGCAGGCCCATGTGCATCTGAACTATCCACATGGTAGATGGACACACTAGTTAATGCATCTCGCAATTTGAAATAGGCAAAAGAAGATTGCTAGTATTTTGGCAGAATTTTTATATGTGAGCTTGACCAATAGATTCTATTGAGCAAACATGTCCTGATTTTTTTTTCTTTTTTATTCATTTGGACATATTTAAAATGGAGTAGGATAAGCAAGAAGACATGTAACATGATTATTTCAAATAAGGTCATTAGTGATTAAACTTCTCTAGCCATACCACCTTCTTTGGTTTATATTTTCAAACAAAATTAAAATAAAACTCAGCGTATGTTGCATTTCACAAAGACAAGACAACACATTCAAAGCAAACAAAAAATATTAATTACTACAAACAAAAAACAATTGCAATCTGAGTCCAATTCAATAATCCATCTCATATCCATTATTCCTGAATAATCTTTTGAATTTGTCAAATGGTCCACATTTCATTACTTCAGTGCAGCTGTTCTTTAAATTGACTCATTTAGTAGACACAATGACATTTAGGTTGCTTCTTACCGTTTTTTTTTTTTGTTTTTTTTAAGACACAAGTTCCTCTCAATTCATGGTTACTCTCTTTGTGGAACAATCCTTGAACTGTAGAACTACCTCCTACTGTGAGGTAATTGATGATGTGTTGCCTTGTACAGTTTTTTTTTTTTTTTTTTTAAAGTTCACTACATGTTTAAATGTTTTTAGTTTTGTGATGAGTGGGTTAGTAGGTTCTCTTTAATTGGTTGTAATTATAATTCTCCTGGCTCCTTTTGGCCGTATGTCTTAGTGAATGCAATGCGCCTCCGTAGGAACAAGTGAAAAGGAGCTCAAATTTTAAACGGGGCAAGTAAACATGTGGGCACTTCCGCTCTCGTGCCAGCGTAAATCAGTGACTCCCTCCCCCTTCAGTTCAGCCCGGGAGTGACTCGTTTTACTCACCGGCGTCTTTTCATTCCTGTAGCTTGGACGGCGGGGTTTGCGATGAACGTAAATATGGGCTTGCACAACATTAAATATACGGAGAAATCTGCGCCCCATTTATAGCGAAAATAGACTTGTTCGCAGTTTGACGAGGTCCAAAAGCATTTAATCCACATCATCACATCTTAATTAGACCTGTCAAAAATCCGTGAAAGTACAATAATGTTTGTAACACAGAGAAAACTCCATTTGACATTATGACCGAAGTAAGTTAGAAAGGGCTGAATTTAAAACATATAAAAGCACTCCCACCGCGATGTAATCAAGCAAATGACGCGTTTTCAAAAATGACGCGAAATATTAACGTTTGGGTAACCGAGGTCATTGTAGAATCCGTCACACTCCGGCCATGAAAACCAACACCCCTGCCAGCGCTGCGTGTACTGCTGATGGTGAGGCTGGAGTGTGATGGTTCAGAGCCACCTCGGCAAGACAGCCTGCGAACGATGGAGGGGGGAAGCAGGGTTTCGTGGATCAAATATGGGCCCGTCGCGTCTTTGTTTGTGCTTATTTTGGCCCTGTGGTTCAGGTCCCCCGATAACGCGGGGTTGGACGAGCGGCTGGACACCGTGCTGTCCTCTCTGCTGCGGGCTGAGCGCAAAGTTGGGATGAATAACGTCGCAAGACCGAAAGTAGCCATTGGTAAGTGCGGCTGGAGCTAGCTTACGTGAGCTAAGCTAATCTGGTTAAACTCGTCCGAGAATTGTGTTTTCATTGTTCCGGTCAGTAAAACCAGCGGGACCAAATTTGTTTGCAGTAGGTCAGGTTAAATTAGCTGCTATGTACAATAATTTAATTATTTCCCCCCGCTTAAACATAAATTCAAAGTTTTCGAGCATTGGGGCATGGTAATGCTAGCCATCATACTGGTCATATAACTTGATGCAAACACGAGTCAGAATTGTTAGCTTAGCTAAACACTTTGTCATTTCATTTTTTCTAATAACTTATTTTAAATTGACTGAAGCTGAAGTGAAACGTAGAGGACTGGAATATCTGATTTCGTTATCTTTAGTTAAAAGTAACACTATTGAGGGAAGTACAACTGTAAACGCTGTGAGTTGTCATTAGATATTAGTCCACACCAGCATCTATAACCACTATTCGGAGCATGTAGTACTGGGTGGACTCCTCCGTGGAGGTCTTTAGTAAGAGTCTGCCCCACTCATGTCACCACGGTTCATAAGAAGTGCATAGAAGGTTTGGCAAGTTGAAGTTGAAATGTGCTCAATAAAGGCAGGAACTGCTCATTATAACAAGTATAGATGAATGAACGTGATGTGTTCCATGTCCAGCCCGGTGCTGACACGTTGGAAGCTGCTCCAGCTTCATGACTGTAACTTACGTTGAATGTTTGCAGCATAAAGGTGTTATCAGCTCCTACTTCCAACCTTTGCGTGTTTTTTTTATCTAGTTCTCAAAAATTTAATTGGTTTGTGTCAAGATCTAATCTTGGATTGGCCTTTGCACCTTAATACAATCACACAACAGATGTGATCACCATGTCTGTGCAACCTTTACCCATTTCAACCTCATTGGTCAGACATGTTCCTTTTTAATCATCAGAATTATCATGCCTATTGTCTTATTTGCAATATCTCAGAAAGTTACACATTATCATTAATGTGTTTCTTTTGGTGCTTCTGGCGGAAACTAAATTTGCGAATTTAAAGCACTGATTCCGTGCATTCGATAATGAATGCAGCCTCTACATGTGTTGCACGCCTTTTCCTGTTTTGCAAAATATAATGTGGTTGGAGGTTGTTCAATGTGCTTGCACTAATGGTTGAAATATGCCTGTGTATCAGCCACGGTGACAGTCAGAGGTCGCAACACCAAGCACATCTGCTGCATTAACAGATTTCGCTCTGCTCAATTTACCACAATTTCTCCTTGTTCCACTGGCGCCACTCAGTTTGACCGCCGGTGCCCTCGTGTTTCACTACCACTGCACATTCATCTCACTATCCTTCTGTCTCTACTCTTCTCTGTCAGGTTTTGGAGGTTGTGTGGATCTGATAGTGGATGGGTTGTCCTTGTTGAATAAGATCGGCCTCCCCCCCACGGACCAGCCAATACATTATGACTACTTGGAGAACGCTGAACAGCTGGCACAAAGCTTCGCCTACTTCTTCGCACCAGGAGCTGCAGCAGAGTAAGTGTTGTCTGTGTTGGCCAGAAGTTCAGGGAATCAATCCAAAAATCACAGTAGTTAGTAACAGGAATACATGTATCCATGAATATTTTTTATTGTACATATTTAAAGAGTTCAGTCTCCTCTTCCAGGATACAATCTTCCTGTTTTATTTGTGACGTGAGCTGTGTCTACTGTCAATTTGTGTTGGGTGGAAAAGACGGGAAGTCACAAGAGGATGTTTGTGAAGCTTGAGATGAGCCAAAGGCTCAAAGTCATTTTTTTTGTTCTGCGTGCAAAATGCCGCACCCACATGCCCTTGTCAAGATCACCTTACCCATAAAGCTGTCAGTTTGCTTAGTGCATAATTCATGCGTTTATTAAACATGTTGACAAAGGGAGCTAATTTATGTATCCGCTAACAATAATTCTTAAAATGCCAAAGATCCTCTGTGTCCTGCACTTTTGATCTGGCAGTTTTTCCTCTGTTAATGGTGATTGCTATTGTCTTTGTTTTTAATCAGTCAGGACAGCCATTTCAAGCTGTCAAGGATTTATGTTGTGGAATGCATCTTGCCTCCCTCCTCGGTCTGTGATGACTGCTTCTGTTGTGTCTATTGACCCTGTGAGCCCTTGTTCATGATGACGTTCAGTTTATTGCCTTATGGGCTTATTAGACATTGGAGTCTGAGAGAAAAGGCTTGGCAAACTTCTAGAATATGGCTTGTCTCATCAGTTTGAACATTACTAATCTTGTCTTTGCATTTTAATCAATTGAATATACGTGGAAAAGGATCTGCAAATCCTTGCATTCTGTTATTTACATTTTACACATCGTCCCACCTTTGTGAATCAGGTTATTGAAACTCTCGTTCTGAGTTTCATCAGATTTTGTAACGTTTCTCTTGCAGGCGTTTCATGCTAAATGAAACCCTCTTCAGTGAGCTGGTTGAGGCATCCCGTGATTTACCTGGAAACAGATGGTCAGTAGGCGGCAATGCCCCCGTTATGGCTGGTCGCATGGCAACTGAAGGATGTGACGTGTTACTAGGGGGAAGCTTCAGCCCTGAATTTATGGATGTCCTGTCTAATCACATAACAGGTACAAGCACTCACACACCTTTTTAATTCTTTCAAATTTTAGCCCCTTTTATCTCCCCTTTCTTCCTCCCACCCTCACCAATGGTACATTTTCTTTCCCCAGTGGCAGGCAATGTGGTAGACGAGCCAGATATTCATCTCATCCTGGAGTATCCATCTGGTGCCAGCTGGGGCCACTATTTGTCCCGTAGAGCCAACAGGTATGTGTCCGCTGATTGTCTGGCGTGGGCTTGAAAGACTGGCACCTCATGTCTGTGTTCCAATAGCTTTTTAAATGATCTCTGAAGCCCCGTTTCCACCGAATGGTATGGATATTTTGGCGTTTCCAGTGACAAAGTTGTGGATGATATCCAAAGAACCGTACCGTTCCCATTTTTGGCGACCCCTCTGTTGGGGTGCCTGGCACAACTGATCTGGTACCTAAAGGGTCGGGCTAGACACGCTGCATTCACTGATCACAGATCGCCACTTTTGGGTGACTGAGCGAAATCGCAAACATAGAACGCGCCACGTTTTAAAAATTGCATGGATTTCACTGACGACGATTATTAATTTCCCTGGAAAACTTCACGTACCTGCTCACCTTGGACCAATAATTATAATAATAACACAATAATCATGGTGGAGGAGGTACAGCAGGAGCTGAACAGAGCCGCGGGGAACGAAAAAGTGTTCCGGGTCATCTCAGTGAACGGCTGTGGAGGCTCCCAGCACACAGCAGAGAAATGACGAACGAAGCTGAAGAAACTCTGAAGTGACTATTGTTGCGTGAAAAACCACAAGGGCCCGAGTGCGTGAATAGGAAAACATGGAGGTGTTACGAATGGACGCCAGCGTGGGCAGAGACGATGGCATCAACACAGAGTCTGTCGGTAAGTTGTTGGTTTTTTTTTTTAGACCACTGCTGTGTTAGCTTGTTAGTCCTGTGATCTGAACTATTATTTCCCAATTAAATAGTTTGAAATAATAGCACAAGGGAATGCTGGAGGGAAGCAATGGATTAAACAACTTCAGACCCGGCCTACTGTGTTGTAGCTAATAGCTAGCAACCCATTGTGAGCTAGCTAATAGTATCTTGCCAACCATCATGTACTATTTGTTTTTGTCTACTCGCTTGTGCGACATTTGCTTTAGTTGTTTTATGTCACACGACATTTGTGAAATATTTCAGTTGAGGATCATGGCTTGGAGCACAACAGAGGCCTCGATGGCTAGAACCTGCCCCCTCACCCTGCCTCTGACCGCTTAACCTCGACCAGCAGTTCAGCTTCAACTTCAACGCTGGTGCCAACAACAGCCTCAGAGGCCGAGGATCCTCTTGTGTCAAGCGCTGCAGCAAACGGTAAGATATGAAGGGTAATATAAGAGATTAATGATCACCACGTTAGAGAATCACTTTCTGCTGTATAACTGTTGTTTTATAGCACTGTCTTTGCATTTTAGTGTCATACAAAAAACATGGATAAATCTTTTTAACATCCTCTATGCTTGTCTGTTCTAGCATGCAGCAGCATTCTGAGATGAGATGCTGCATTTAACAACGCTCTCCTGAGCACCCTGGGCAGATGGTGCGGGTGATGGGGGGCCACTGTGACCCTCAACCACCATCCCACCACTATATGCTGAATGTTTTTTTAAAAACATATGTGGTGGGGTTTTTTTTAAAAATAAAGTGTGTGTGATCTACTGCATGTTTGGATTGCCTTGTCTTGTATTTCAGTCCTTGCACAAAAATTTGGAGGGTTTTTTTTTGTGATTTTTGTGGGTACAGATCCTTGATTATTCATATGCAGAATATTTATGCAGTTTTATGCAACAAAATTGCGGCCACCTGCAAAAACTACGGTTTGATGAATAAGGAAAAAAAATGATTCAACACCCTGTTCTCCCTAGGCTACTACCTTAATTGAAAGAGTAATTTCTAATAACTTCCTATAATAAGCGAGCATAGTACATCACAGAAAGAGCTGGGAATATTTAAGTTCTCATCTTGTTTTATTTCAGATCTTAATAAAAACATGGTTCAAACTTACAAAACATTGCTGAGTCAAACAAGTTCCACTGTCATGTAACACTGAGAAACTGCTATGCTCGGTCTTTTGCGCTTATTTTTGCTGGCAAATGAGACTGATTTGAGGACTTCCTACTTTGCAGGTTTCGCACGTCGCTTAATTACGTCACTTCATAACGTTCCCAAGGCAAATGGGAGAATGGCTGCTCTTGTGTGAAATAAACACAACATTTTTCAACTTTCTGCGAAGATAGAAGTGAGATTTTTGCAATGAAAATGCAGATATTATGAAATCACGAAAGCCCCACATATTTAATGTCGAAATCTGCGATTTATGCAATGAAAGTGTGGCGTCTTTGAAAAACTGCTGCCCCTGCATAAATATGCAGACTTTGGCTGATTATGCGTTGAATTATGTGATCTCATAATTGCGTTTTTCTGCAGGGACTGGTATTTTAATAAAAAGTGCCAACACTGCACTGCCAAAATACTACAGCAACGTTACAAAATGTTTAAGTTGAATATGTTACTTCGTATAAAACACACAAGGACATTTTGGTGTATTTCGAGAGCAAAGACATTACAAGGAAGTAGCAGTGGACTTGAACATAACTACCGTTGTTCGTGAATCATTTCACAGAAATGCAATATTATACAAATTTCACAATTTCACAGCCGGTATATTTTTTAAACTTTTTTAGTTTTAGCACGATACTTTGGCTAGCATAAGTACACAAGGCTGGACATGAGCGGCTTACCACCTTGCGCCGAGGCTTTCGTCTTTCTAACATGATCTTCCTCCTTGTCTGAGCTCGGAAAACTAATTTCCTGAAATTTCTTTGTTTTTTTTTAATCAGGTATTAAATGTATCTGCATAATGAGGAGAAAAAACCTGACACATGTCAGGTTGATGCCAGTTGTTTGTTGTGTCGCGTTTTGTATGACGCCACACCACTTGCGTAGAAGACATGGCTATTTCCATCTGATGGAAACCCCGCCCATCAGATATGGTATGGTCTGCTGTGGGAACGCTACACAGATCCAGGGGCACCGTTCTAATAAGTACCTACTGTACCAAAATGCTTGGTGGAAACGAGGCTTTAGTGTACTTAGCACAAATAGAGTGCCTTAATCTAAGATATTTGAAGTTGCCTGTGTTAAGGATTTTCTGCTCTCCAGGTATATCATCCATAGTGACGATCATAACCCTTACCTGGCGTCCATGGAGGAATTTTCTAATAAACTCAAAGACTTTGAGCCAGATCTGCTGGTGGTGGGTGGTCTGCAAATGATGGACAACTTCCCCTTCCAGACAGGTAACAAACTTTTACATTTGTCACTGATTTGAATCATCTTGTATTGGGGTCAGTTGCTTTGTGGGCAATGACTAAAATAGTTTATTATTAAAATGATGTTTTACTTTTTAATCTTAACAGTTTGCAAAAAACAAGGTTTAAAAAATGCCATGTGTTTGAATTGAAGTCAGCATTTGTAGAATTACGCATGATGATTTCACTTTACAAACAAGAAGATATTGTATTTTGAACTAGGCCCACATTTGAAAGGATAATTAATTCATTATCACTTAATGGGTTGTTACAGCATGGAGCTGTTTGCGCTGCTCTATCTTTTCTGGATGTGTTCTCACATGACTAACAGATTGCCTAGAGAGCGAATCACCTGTATCTAATTTGATCCCCTGGTCTTTCCCTCTTCCTCCTCTTTTCTTTTCTACTTTGTCAACGGTCCCTGCATTCTTTACCTTTCATGTGTTACCTCTGTTTTTGTTCCAATACACCCGTGACCATCTGCTTTCTTACCTTCTTTGACCTCTTTGTTTCTCCCATCCTCCATCACCTGCCCATTTCTGTCTACCATATGTACCGGCTTTCTTTACTCGTTCCATCTCCTCACATCACCTCAGGTGAGCGTGAGGCTCTTCTGTCCCGCCTGGCCAACCTGCTGTCCTCCTCATCTCCCTCAATTGGCATCCATTTTGAGATGGCCAGTTTTGTAGAGGAAAGTATAATGGAAGACCTTCTTCACTATGTCATCCCCCATGTACGTATGACTGAGCATGTCAATCAATTACACTACTTTGCAACTGCTACTTACTTGTGCAATAACAAAATCATAGAAATTAAACCCTATGTTCTGAATTTACATGTTGATATACTACAGTTGATATTTGCAGTTCTTTTAAATTTTCTTCTAGTGCCAACATGTTACATTTTTTTCTTTGACCCTTTATGAGCCAGTGCTTGCAAAATTCACTTTTCCATCAGCCTTATCTTGTACTAATAAATTGCCACCATGGAACACATTATACCTGTGTATCATTAGCACACAGGTTCATATATTTGATCTGGTCCTCCTCCAGCTCACCTGACTTAAATCATCAGCTCATCATCAAGCTCTGTAGAAGCCTGGTAACAACCCATTTATTTGAGTCAGGTGTGGTGGAGCAGGGAGACATTTAAAACATGCAGGGTGGGGGGACCCTGAGGACCAGGATCGGGAAACGCTGCATGAGCATGGTGCTAGGCCTTTAGCCATTAGGTGTACAGAATCTAAGTTGCTGTTATCTGTTTTGCTCATGTCAGTTGTACTTTCCCAGGCCGACTCTTTAGGGATGAATGAACAGGAACTTCCCAACCTGCTCAGTCTTCTTAAAGGCTCCAACATCACAGTCTTGTCTGACCCAAACCCCCGTGTGGCTACTGTCCTTGACCAGATGAGAGAGGTCTATCGCATTGTCAACCAGCGCTACAAGGATGCCAAAGCAGGAAGTGACGTACAGAGTGTTGAAGCTAAGCCCTTGACCAGGCTCCACGTCCATACACTTGCCTTTCAGGCCATGATTGTGACACGTGGCTCCCAGTGGAAGAACACCATGTCGGCCACTGCCAAGGCCTCACTCACAGCCAACCGCCATGTGTGTGGCTCTAATGACATTGACCCCAGCAAGGCAAGGCTCATCATGGATGACTCTTTCTCTATTAGCCGGCGGGAGGGCAGCCAGCGTATCCCGCTGCAAGAGACCAGGCCCGTCAGCTGCTGGGATGAGGACGACTATGAGATTTGTGTGGCACCAGTGCTGGTGTGCACTGAGGTTTACCAGACTGCTGGTGGAGGGGACAACATCTCAGCTGCTGGCTTGGTGCTGCAGATCTAGAGAAGGAACCTAAATGGTCTGTGTGTGTGTGTGTGTGTGTGTGTGTGTGCGGTGCTAACGTGATGTTGGCAAACAATGTGACAACTGTGGAAACTTGATCTAGGTGTAATCCAAAGTGGCCAGTGTGGCAAACACAGCTACTGACTGTGATAGGCGTTCGGCTCCTGCCATTACTCTTTTGGCTCACAGCCATTGTGGACCTTAAAGAACACAGACAATCACACTATAAAAGTCAGATGTTGGGTTAGAGTGGTTTGGGCATCAGAACAGATCTACGATCTTTTTAGAAAATACTATTTGTGTGATTGTGTGGCTACAATGAAGGGTTTTATTCCTGTTAAATTACACTCTTTTAAAGACTGAACTTTTGCCACACTCAGAATTCCTTTCTTTATCTGAACCTGTATTTTTAGCAAACTATGTCCTTCTGAGCCACATTGCTTTTCAACATGATCATCATCTTTGCCAGATCATTGTAACCCATCATCTGATCTGATTCGGACAACCTGTCCTCCTCTATTTCTCCCGGACTTTGCAACACTCACCCTTCATCCTGGAATAGGTTAAGAGGGACGAGGTTTGGAAAAGTCCTAGAGGGCTGCTAACTGGAAAAATGTCTACTTGAAAAAATGTTTCAAATCCGTTGATCCACTTTGAATCAAACAGTAACACATTTGTGTTGTTACAGGTGAAATTGCGAGATGCTGCTGCTTTCTTTCAGTTTATGAATTAAATGTTGCCACCTGCTACGAACTACATTTTCACCCTCAAGTTAGATCTGACCTCTCCTCCTTTGCTGCAGATGTTTTAGTGAAGCCAACCTGATGAATCCATATTTGAAGGTCACATCTGAGGCTTTTTAATGAGATGGCTCCATCCTGCCCCCCTCTCCCATCTTACTGTCAAAGGCAAGGAACGATTTAAAATACAAAGCTAGTGAGATGATCACCTCCTCTTTTTTTCCCAGTATATGTGAAAAAGTAGCATGTGGCAGTGGGTGTTTTTATTTGTTTCGCACTGGTCATTCCTCTGTGTGTCAGGTGCAGTGCAATAATGCAAAGTTAAAGAGACCACCTTTGGAGCTGGATTTGATGTCACAAACATCCCCTCCACCTCCACTCTCCTTGTTTATCTTTTCCAGTTTACACAACTTTCTATTGTCTGTCTTAACCCTCCCCTCCCTTCTCCTTTACCCTCATCCGACATGTGTGTGGCTCTTTGTGGACCAAAT
>CAAKHG010027841.1:18906-58786 GCA_901007715.1 Dactylopterus volitans | reverse complement strand
CTCATCTTTCTTTATAACCAGCATGTCGGCAATAGATCTCAACAGGTAAAGCAGCGGGCCACAAGTTTCCTTCGCCTTCACTTTGGTGGTCCTGGGAAAACCTCTCCTCCACTCTCGCTTTTGCTCTGTGTGTGTGTGTGAGTGAGTTAATCCTGCAGGCTAGAAATCTGAGGAGTTCCCTCTGCTGCCTGACAATAGCAGTGATGCAATAGATGTGAAAAAGTAGTAACATAGCACCATAAATCATGAGATTGCAGTCGTAAGTACCATGGTAAGCTTGGTTTATTTGGCATCGTTGACTTTCGAAACAGTTAGTTATCATATGTGGTGTGTCATATTCAAACGGTTTTTCCGTAATTTATGGCTGTGTGTTTGAACCTACTCCAGAGATTTGCATTATTTGGGATTCCTCTTTCCCTACTAAAGCGCAGTGTTTCCATGCAAAGGACTGTTATGTATGGAATGGTAATCGCGATATTAGGACCGTGGATGTCAGATACTGTGCCTCAGTTTAAAAACCTGGTTAACTGAGCTAGTTGGCATGCCACATATGGAGAAAGTCCAATATAGTATGATGGACCATCTTAGCAAATTCTCCCATATATGGCAGCCATTTCTGGATCACCTCGCTCAATGAAACACTGACTTCGACTAACACCCAAAATTCATCGTGTCCATCCACCTTTTTTACTGGCTACTTGTGCAAAAACGGCCTTTGTTTAATGAAGTGTAATCTGTTATTGTGTTTAAATATGCACCTGCTTTGTTTGTTTGTTGTAGTTTTTAGATTTCTGCACTTTACCCTGACAAACCTGAATAGGAATATCATTGAAAACAGTTGATAGAAATACATCATGTAACAGCACATGAATGACGCCGTCGAGCTGGCAGTCAGATACGGGGACGTGATAGGTCAGCATGCTGAACAAGCTTGGCGGCGACAGAAAGAGACTCTAAAGCATGACTGGTGCGAGGCTGGCTAGCGCCGGATGGACATCGTGTTCAACCTGAATCGGAGGCTTGTGTGGCAAGAAAACAAAGCAGCGACTGTTAGCCCACCCATGGCATGTGAAATAATGGTGACGAGTATATTTCCCATTTGGTTTGGCCCCGCTAATTCCAATTGGAAAGATCAGTGCTCTAACTTTGCCATTTGCAAGTTGCAATGATAATTGAATGTTTTCCATCAGTATTGGTTATATATTGCAATAGCAAAGCATCTCTGACCTACAAGTGTTAGATCTTTTTCTAACACACATCCGTGCAAGTCTTCCTTAAAGGAGAAATTTTGTATTTTTCACTCTAGGCCCTACTTTGCGATGAGTTTATGTCGAAATGATTGATAGCAACAAAAATAATTTCAGTATTTTCAGTATTCAGCAGGAATGGTACAAACAGATGCTGCAAAAATAGCTGTAATGTAATCATGTGGCGCAATCGTGTTAAAAGTGTGTCCAAAGCAACAGCTTTTTCACAGCTTAGAGGTTGTGAACGTCTGATAACACTATGGGAAGGATTCCGGTGAAGAGCTTGTATCATCTGCTCCTGGATGTTGAAATTTCTTCTGAAACAAGAAATTCAGTGTAGGATTTCCCCTATTTTTCTGATGGAAGTGGTTTTCATCCATCTGTAGCACATCTAATTCGTCCTGTAAAGGCAGTCGGTGAAAGCATTGTGAAGTGTGGCACTCCATTTTGTTGCAACAATTTGTAAACATACAAAAATAAACCATTATTTATACTCTAAACTACGCTGTCTGTGTTCAGACCTGTGTTCCATTTTCTCCAGAATGCACCATCCCTCACTGACTCACATTTACAGTGTTATTTTCCTGCCACAATTCAGCTCCCACAAGATTTCAGAGTGATACCATCTCTGCAGTTATCCTTTCCATAGTGTTGTCGGACACTTATGGTAACAACCCTACGCCTGCGAGTCACAAAAAAAAAAAATCACTTTCACCTGACATGTATAAACCCAGTATAGAATTGCCCTCATGATTAAAGTGCAGCTATTTCTCAGTCCCTTTTCGTATCATTCCCACTCAATACTTGAACAAATTGAAATGATTTTTGTTCAGATCCATTGGAAAATGGCCCAGGTTGAAAAATACAGAACTTCTCTGTAAACAAGCCATGTTCCTACCATGCACATGATGGCCAACAAATGCACAACCCCATCAAAAAACGTAGCTAAGTAGGAAAGGGAAACTTCTTAAACTTAAAAAAAAAACAAACTGCACTAATACTGCAGATGTTACCTTCTGAGTTTGATCACACTCGGTCAGGGGGAGTGTACAAAGCTTCGCTGGGGGCATACTACGAAACAAAAGATACACATACTGTACACAGTATGTGTGCGCGCAACCTCCTGTTAAAACAGACAACAGAGGCAAAAGACGCAGAAAAAAGCAGACTGGTTTACAGTGAATGTCAAGATATTGTGTTACTCAAAAAGCAGTAACAGCATACCGATATTGTTTCTCATTGTATTGTGTTGGGCATGACAAAAATGGCTCGGGGCCAGTTACCATAATGGTAGTTGTTGTTCTGAGGTCTCTCTCATTGGGTTACCGGCTTCACAAAAGCCAACATTGGTTATCCTCATCATCACTACAAGCGACAAGCAGGCGAGGCTGCATACGTCTCTGTTAAGTCCCTCTGAATCCCCACTGGCCTGGCAGTGGCAGTGCGAGAGACTTTGCATGGGCTTAATTGGATTGAGTGTCTATATCTTGGGCGAGGCAGACCTGGGAGAGCTTCCAGCGGTTGAACACTTGCTGCTCCAATTCCCCAGGGCTTATCTTTGTGCTTTAACCTATGTATTGCAATAAATAACCTCCAAATACACTGATGAGCTATAACATTATGACCACCGACAGGTGAAGTGAAAGGCACTGATTATCTGGTTTACCATGGCACCTGTCCATAGGAGGAATATATTAGGCGGCAAGTGAACATTTTGCCCTCGAAGTTGATGTGTTGGAAGCAGAAAAAAATGGGCAAGTGTAAGAATTTGAGTGACTTTGATAGAACAGAACAGAATAAAATAGAATAGAATTCAACTTTATAGTCAAGTACAAAGCAACAAAATGCAGTTTGCATCCACCCAGAAGTGCTTTATCAAAAATATAAATATATTACAATCTTTAAATACACTGAATGTACAGGCTATGAACAGGGGTTCTAATATGAAATGTACAGGCTATGGAGTTAGGGGGTTGTAAATAGGGAGTTGTAAATATAAATAACTATAATTATTGTGTACGGTATGAATATTTATACAGTGTTTACAGTAGTGCAGTTGGGATATGAAGTGCAGGTAGTTGTAGACATTGTGTGTGTGTTCAGTTATAGGTGGTTGTGAGTGGATATGAGTGTATGTGTGTTCAGCCCGATAAGGGCCAAACTGTGATGGCTCAACGACTGGGTCAGAACATCTCCAGAACTGCAGCGCTTGTGGAGTGTTCATGGTCTGCAGCGCCAGGACCTATCAAAGTGGTCCAAGGAAGGAAAAGCGGGGAATGCGTGTGGGGAGCGAAGGCTGGATGAGCCACTGTAATTCACATTGCTGAAAAAGTTAATGCTGGTTCTAATAAAAAGGCGTCAGAACACACAGTACGTGGCAGTTTGTTTTGTGTGAGGCTGCGTAGCTGCAGACCAGTCAGCGTGCCCATGCTGACCCCTGTCCACTGCCAAAAGAGCTATGAAAGGGCACGTGAGCATCAGAACTGGACCACAGAGCAATTGAAGAAGGTGGCCTGGTCCGATGAATCACGTTTTCTATTTTCATCACGTGGATGGCCGGGTGTGTGCCGCTCACCTGGGGAACACGTGGCACCAGGATTCACTTTGGGAAAAAGGCAAACAGGCGGAGGCAGTGTGATGCTTCGGGCAATGTTCTGCTTTGAAAGCTTGGATCCTGCCATTCATTTAGATATTACTTTGCCACGTACCACCTACCTAAGTATTGTTGCAGACCACTCTTTCATGGAATCAGTATTCCCTGATGGCGGTGGCCTCTCTCAGCAGGATGATGCGCCCTGTCACAAAGCAAAAAATGGTTCAGGAATGATTTGAATAACACAACCACCAGTTTAAGGTTTTGACTTGCCCGCCAAATTCCCCAGATCTCAATCCAATCCAGCATCTGTGGGATGTGCAGGAAAAACAAGTCCAAAGCCCCACCTCACAGCTTACTGGATTTAAAGGATCTGCTGCTAATATCTTGGTGCCAGATACCACAGCACACCTTCGGAGGTCTAGTGGAGTCCAGGCCTCAATCGGCCAGGGCTGTTTTTGCAGCAAAAGGTGTTATACATAATATTAGGCAGGTGGTCATAATGTTATGGCTGGTCAGTGCATACATGTCTTAGTCTCTTAAACCCAAACCACAATAGAACCACAACAGTGATACATGCTTTTACGAAGGGCTTCCTCTCAGATGCATCTGTTTATTTCAGTCCAATTCCTTCCTGAAGGCCAGTTGAGTAGCAAATGCGCCTCAATGCGGCTGTTTGGATCGACCCCCCTGTCACATATTTGGATCAAAGCAACTCTTGAAAAAGCCTGCGCATACCTCCTCCTATCTGCCAACTCCGGTTAAGTAATCAGGATATCACCGATTATATACAAACTTTCTCTGATCTGAAATGAAGGTGCTTCTGTTGCCTGAATAATAGCACGCAGGAGACTCGAGATATGAACCCTGAACGCTTGAAATTAATTGCTGTTCACTGAGCATCCGCCCACATACGCTGTCGAACAACTGTGTTCTCCAGAAGAAAAAAAAAGAAGCACTGGGCAGACTAACCAAACAGACAAGTAGTGTTCTAAATTGTTTCACATCATAACATATTCTAAAATGTGTTCTTTTTTTTCCCCCTGCAAAATTAACC
Source organism: Dactylopterus volitans (assembly GCA_901007715.1). Classification (NCBI taxonomy): domain Eukaryota; kingdom Metazoa; phylum Chordata; class Actinopteri; order Syngnathiformes; family Dactylopteridae; genus Dactylopterus; species Dactylopterus volitans. Next base: position 53,889 of record CAAKHG010027841.1, on the reverse strand, counting down.
TACCGTGTGATTGCCTTCAGTAGTCAAGACAGAGGTTGAAATAATGCAGCGGGCTTCCAGAGTTGTAAAAGTCTTTATTGAGATCGAGTGAAGAAACCAAAGAGTCCGTAAAAGCGAAGCATCGTGTCTTTACCAGCCAGTGTGGGCAGAACCCCAGCGGTGAAGGCAACAGTATTTTCCCATGATATACAATGTCTCCATGACATGTCACCTTTATTTCGGTTTAAATGTCCTCACCGTGCAGGGAACTCTACTCTATTTATGCCTCTGCTGGAGGACATATACCAAAGACTTATAAGTCTTAATTTTCATCTGTAAATCACCGCGCAGCCGTGAGCAGCTGTAAAAATCACACTTAACAGATGAGTCCTCGTCTTAGACGCCGCGGCCAGCTCGCTCCGGACTTAACAGCAGCGCTGGGACGGCGGAAGACTGGCGAGCGTGAGAGCACGTGAATCACGTCGGCCTCCATTTCATCTGGTCTTACTATTACTCTGACAGTCGGCTTTGTTAATGGTAAGTGCCGGGAGATAAAGTGTGTGACGTGATTTACTCAAATTAAAGGATCATTAAGAGGAAGTTCCGTGAGTTGCTGTTGCGCAGAAGTGGATTGAGGATTTACTGTAATGTGGGAAGGTTTCCTCTCCCTGGAGTTTCGGCGTTGGAAGTCATTTAATATGTGAAACAAAGAAACAGAACTGCATTTGCAATAAATGCAATATAGCCAGCAGAGGTCCACTCGGCCAGCTCCCACCGGGTCGGCTAACGAAGCTGATATACGGTGATTATCATTATTGATGCCAAAGTCTTCCTGCTGCTACAAGAGCAAGCGTGCCCTGACATAACTGCAAACAGCTCTGCTGAGCATTGATATTTGCCTGTAAGAGTGTAAAACCAGCTCTGATGCAACCAGCGTGCCATTTTTGTTTTGTAAAAAAATATATATATAATGGAAAAGCTTTAAGAGTATACCACAGTTAGAGTAGTTTTTTTTTTTTCTTTTTGGGTCATCCCATTCTTGTGAACGTGATATGTCAGAGCCAAATTCGGCGCAAATGGTAACCGCAGCTCACGGATGAATTGATAAAATTTTGTTGCTCAGAAGTCAAAGGTCAACTCTTCTGTGCCCTATATCAGTCTCAAGAATCCAATATTTCAGGAAAATGAAGAGAACGGTGTCAAGACAAAATTGTCAACCTATTTGACAAATGTCTTGAAGAATAAAATAAAGAGTTCTACGATCAGTGATGTTTTTTTTTTTGTGCTTAGTACATTTAATACGATGCACGAAACTAATGCAAAGTGATAACTCCTCACAATAACCCAAAGCTAAAGCCCATGGCCCTGGCTGTTATTGGGCTGACGTCAGCAATTTTATCAGCTTTAGCTTTAGACTTTTTGATGTTTTTCAGCCTACAAGAATTTCGTGAGGTGGGTCCTAAATATGCATAGGATGGCGGAAAAAGTGATGATGAATGATATTTGCGCTCCATCACTGAATCTTGGGGATGAGGGGCTAAAGCTGCAGGCAAAACAGTCAGCATCTTCACCAGCTGAGGAGCCACGTTTGCCACACTCAGGCAAAGGGACAGCAGGGTTACTCTTAATTTATGATTAATTATGAAAATTAGGACCCCATTTTGCTGCTTGGTTTGCATAAATGGACAAGAATGTAAAAATGAAACTCAGGTCCAAAAGTTTTTATTTTCCATGTCACGGCACAGTGAACTGCAATAAAATAGAGGTCATTTTTGCTTATGGGAATGGCTCATGTGCTTTTTTTTTTTAACCAACATGAATTGAATGAACTTATTATCGGATGCTTTGACTTGCTGCTGATCAGAGTTGAAAACGTCAACGGGCTCAGAAAGAATTACATTGCTCAGGGCAGCAGTGCATCTCTCCAAGCTGAGAACAATAGGGGCCGCTGACTTCTAAAGGCTGAGGCCAACTTGACAGTAACAGCTTCTGACTGTCAGAGATATAGTCCATCATTGGTTTTGCCGACCTTTTTTTTTTTGTCTTCCCCCCCTTTCCAGTTTCTGCTCAACGCTCTTGTCCACAAAGAAGCTGCATGTCAGCGCAACCAAACACCAGCAAGAGTAAATAATGGCAACAAGAGCGGCCACCGTGCCCATGAGCTCATCTCTGAACAAGCCCCTCCCATCCCGCGGCGGAGTGGCGGGGAGCTTCAAAGTGGTGACACGGCTCTTCTAGTCATCTGTTACAATAGAGGCCTAACTTGTTTCGTCTGATCCCACCGGCCACTTTCAACTGCTGCCAGAGCCACAGGAAGCCAGTCATCATCATCAGTGTGTGTGTGTGTGTGCGTGCGTGCGTGCGTGTGCATGTGTGTGTTTGTGTGTGTGTGTGTGTGTGTGTGCAGAGGCGGTGTTCATGTGTGTGCATTAAGCAGGGGAAGGGGTCTCTTGTCTCTCGATTTTCCGCCCTGATTGGAGTGAATGAGTGACCATTCTGTTGCTCAGCTGAATCTCTGCAGCTCTCTTTTTTCCACACTGTGACCCCTTGCAGTTCACAGTATGAAGGCATAATAACACGCTGAATGTGACATCACCACGGGCCCGGTGCCTGTTTACATGCCTGGCGGACGAGAAATAGTTAAGAAAAACTACTTTTTCTCGGCGCTTTTGACAGAAATTTGGCTCTTATTCTGTGACTTCTTTGACTTGGCAGACAAACAGGCAAGTTTTCAGTGCTGGTTAAGTTAATTTTAGCCACTAGTGATAGCAGCGAGTGCAGTTTATTGCCACAGCACAACTTTAAATGAAGAAAAAAAATTCATATAGAAATAATCACTCTGTGATCATCTGCCGCTCAAGTTATCGATCTGCTGAAAACATGGTGCAGTGAGGGGAGCTGGTGCCCCGCTGAGAACTTCAAGGAGCAGCCTGAAGCCTGCAGACCATCAGACCGCTCGCTGTGGCTGCTTCATGTTGTTTCATGACCGCCTGCCATATTGACAAATGGTCTGCCATTAAAAAAACATCTTTGCGTTTTGTATTGCACTGTGGACAAACCTAACCCAACCATGGCTTTTGAAGATAACAATTTTCAGAACAGATGAATATGTGCTATAATCATACGTGCATAATACAACAATTTCCACCTGCTAGCCTGCAACCTCCTGACACATTGAAATTTCAATAAAAACTGAGCATCTTACTGCGGTTCGTTCTTATCGATTGTTAATTCTGTTCATGTTAGCTGTGAATGCTTTGATTTTTATTCCTTCGTCTGTCCATCCCATGAGTGGAATCATCATCCTCCGTGGCTGAGGCTCTAAAACTTGTAACTTTTTGTGCCCATTAAAAGATTTTTTAATTTTTGTATATATATATATATATATATATATATATATATATATATATATATATATATATATATATATATATATATATATATATATATATATATATATATATATATATATATAAAAGCAGTTTTTCCTTAATCAAATCGAGAGTCTGAGAAGAGAGAGTGTATAAACTGTAAACTGCACTGAGGCAATGCGATTTGTGATTTTGGGCTGTGCAAAAAAAGCTGATTTGATTTGATTTATTTTGATTTGATTTGATATGAGCACTTGTGAGCCATTCTGCGCTGACATTTACTCCATTCCTATCAACACGTAGATTGAACTATAGACCTTAATTTGACTCCCGGGGGAGAGACAGGAGTTGGACTAAACAAGCGAACGTCTCCACTGATGGATTCCTGAACCCCACTCTAAAGCGTGTGAAGAATGGGAGCAGGTAAGACGGGATGATCCCAAATCAGACGTGACGGTCCAACGCTGCATCATTTGCCAGAAATACCTTCGTAAAGCTTCACTGCGGCCTGGTCGTGTCGCTAAAACGGCGGTAAACTCGCGAACTTTGTGCGGGCCTGGGGGGGCCTGTCCATCGCCAGGTCCATCCAGCTACTGGAGGACAGTCAACACACAGACGTGCCGTAGCGCTCGAGTGTTGGCTGGGAAGCGCGTGGGAGCTGAGAGTGGAGACGATCCCGGTGACTGCTGGGAAAGCTGAGAAGTCTACAGAGTCGCCTCAAGTTCGTATTTATAGCTCAATACAATGTGTTTCATCAGGCAAATTGGCAAGAGGCGCGCTAATTTAAAAGTTGATACTGCATTTTTTGATGGCAGTAATGTTTTCCTTGTAACCTCAGAGTACACCTGATTGACACACACAGCTGGAAAAATGTCAACATTTCCAACAAAAATTCCGGGTATTTTTTTTTTTTTTTAACAAGAATTCCAACCGTCTGGGCTCTTAAATAGCCTGCTGTGAAACAATCTGTCATGTCTATCAAATACATGTAAAATCATTCTGCACTTTTTTTTTTATTTTTTTTTTTATGTTGTCAGCTGCATTGTCCTTAGCTTACCTTATCAAATCAGAACTGCACTCTGGACCGCAGTGGGTCCCTAATCCCCCAAATTCTAAAACCCATATTGGAAAAGGTATGATGAGAGTATGATCACTGGCACACATATATGGGTGGCGTACAGCACACAATTCAAATAAACAACTTGTAGTGGTGGATTCGTATGTTTCGCTGCTCGGTGAAAGGAGCAGAGCTGAGCGCAGAGGTTCAGTTGGCATCCAGCCCCAGTTTGTGCCTCACGCGCATTGGTGTTATGCGCTGATCAGTCATAACATTAAAACCACTGCATGAAATATAAGCAGGAGTTTTGGTATGTCAACAAGAATCATTTATGGAATTCAATCACTTTAAATGGGGTTTCACATCAAGTACAAACAAATTTAGACCCCAGCCCCAAATCAGAGCTGTGTAATTGGATTTCCTTGAATAGCACAGAAAATATTTGGCCTTTAACAGATTTTATTGTAATATAGTTCACTGCAGCACCAATATCTGTCCTGACATCGCTTTTATCGGTGTGTACGAGCAAGCATCTAACTGCACATTGGAAGAAACACAGTCATAACATTTTGGCACCCAAGTGCATATGAGTGGGATGACCAAATGATTAGGGACACCTCCCGGGCATAACCTGTTACACTTCAAAAGTACCTCAAATTGCAGTCAACAATCATTAGAACATGTCAACGCCTCTCTCAAACAGATTCAAGAAAAATTCAACATAAAATGCAGCTGCTGCATTCTATTATATCGTAAACATGCTCTGGGGAGCACGTATCTTTGACTGATTGGTATACAATCATTATCTTTTCAAGCCATCTGGATTGTAAATATGTGCAAAATATAAGATGAATTTTGAGTCTGATAGCTTTAGCTGGCTGGCAGCAAAGGCTCCATAAACCGTTGAATGGATAACAAACCCTCGCGCGAGTCGTGTTTAGCGCGTTATTTGTTTGGAGCCGTGATTGCTTGCTTTCAGTTTCCCAGGCATCGATGTGGCATCTGTTGCACGTCATTTTTAACGTCACCGTCTTAAACGTGAGGGACGTTCTCCAAACATGCTTAGCCGAGTCGAGCGTCTCCCAAATCCTGCAACTGCTCCCTGAAACAGAGCCGCGTTTGTGTGCTTTGTATAAGTTCAGCATACTGTATATCTCCCCGTGCTTGCATGCGTTACGTCCAGGAAGACCAGGAATTTTCTTTCAAATCAGCACTCTTCCTTTCAACTAAGCCGCAGCCTGCAGCAACCCTTATTAAACGTCTGTATACACCAAGGCATGCTGGGTCTTGATGGCGGACACTTTGTAGTGATTGTGTGTACGCTGCGGAGAGATTACAGATTTCTTCCAGATTTGTTTCCACTGTAACCAAGGATTGAGTTTAAATATGTCGGGCTTCCTCCTAATATCTCTTCAAATCCACGTGAAAATGATGACTCAATCATCGCTCCAGGTAATGACTGTTTACGCTCTGCTTTACCGCAGGTTTTAAAAAAAACAAAAAAACAAAAAAAAAAACAATCAATCCGTTCAGTGGGAGTGTTAACGCCTAGACTCCTATGTCTTTGGCCCCGGGGGTCTCTTGCTAATTTTCTTTAGCCAAGCGCGGATATGATAACGAGCTTTTGTAAAGTCTTTGGCCCGAAAATCCAGGGCAGATTTTTCATGTAAAACTTCTTCCTGAAGGTGGAGGGCCAACGGTGAGAGGTTACATGGATTGAGGGTGCTCTGGCAAGCATGTCCGTTCACATCCTCCCACACAACCAGCGCCAAACATCAAACCATGCAATTTTCATCATCTCAGACGTGGAAACACACACACACACAGACACAGACACACACACACAGACACACGCACACGCAGATATTTCTTTCCCCAGCCTCTAACATCTCCCCTCCTGTACCACACAGGCTGTTGTGCACGCAGAAGGCTGAATATTTTAGCGTCCGTGCGTCCAAGCAAAAACTCACAATATGTGAGTAAAAGAAACAGAGAGGAGCAGTCAGACATAAACACTCACAAAGAAGGCGACTGAACTATTCCGAATTGTGCAGAACTTAAACATGAGTGCATTTTTTTCATCACGCACGCGGTGATTTAGGCGCCGCGCGCGCGCACACACGCGACAAATGATCTGCCATTGTTAAAGAGCTTCTCACACCCCCTTTGAAAGAAGAAATCCCCCTCCGTCTTCCTCATGAATCTGTGGTTTGCATAAACACGTTTTTTTTACACCCACGCACGCACATGATATCACCTGCAGTGAGACGGGAGAAGAACACCCATCAGGAGATCAAAGAAAGCAAAGTGCAGTGGCAAGAAAAGGGAGCCAGGATCGCTCTGTCTGCTAATGAATCAGATGTGTTCTCAGCAGGATGTTCTCCGAGTACTGAGTGGTGACCAGCCTGCTATGCTGTCCAACTACACCAGCCAAAACTCGCACTCACGTGCTTCTGCTCGGTTTCAAAGTCATTAACCTTCATCATCCTGCCCATAATGTCAATTTTTTTTGTGTTTTCTTTTTAATTGCAGCGTTGAAATCGCTGAGGCAAGGGTGGAGCTTCTGTGATCCTTCAGGAATCTAAGGACTGAAGAAATGAATGAACAAATGAATGACTGAATGAAAGTAATTTGCATGGTCCTTCATTGATTATGAATATTGGTCATGCCTGGATCCGTAGGTTTTATGTGCTTGTCCGATGTTGCCCAAGACCGGCTCGCCTATGAAACACAATCTCGGGGCAAGTGAGGGCCAGTTAAACTCTGAATGAATTAGCTTGCTAAGTTAACTGTCAACAAAATGTCAGGATGGGACGGGATTCCAGCGGAGGAACCCAAATAATCCAGAAAATTTAAGCAAAGTTGGACTGCGAGAGAGCCGAGTAAAAAAATGTTTTTAAAAATCCCACGCGTGCATGCTCACTCACACACATGCATTTCTGACACAGATACGGTATGATATTACTTTATATATAACAACTTTGTTTCATATCATTCTACCTACACATTCCCCGTGACCTATATAAGTACATAAACACACATTCCTGCTCATGCACACTCCGAATAACTAATTAAACCTCCCTGACAGTTCCTGGCAGCTTTTGAATATACTGATTACACACAAAAATGTAAGTGCAAGCATGGGCTTATGAAGGCGAGTCAAAAAAGTTTGATCAACGTATGCATATGCATACCTGTAGATGTGCACAAGACATTCGGCTGTAGCTCTGTACAAAACCCTGGGTTTCATGGGTCAAAGTTTAAACTGCGAGGATGCTGAAGGTCATAATGGACAGAGAGACAAAATAGTCTAGCTGAGAGAATTTGGTATTTATTGCAATTTTCTCAGCAAACCTTTGAGCCTTTATGCACCAAGAAGCGAAAACACGGAAGTTGACATCACAGTATTTCTGAGGATTTTCTGTTGATGACCTTTTGAGAACAAAAAGCTCTATCTGATGAAAATCCTTTCCAACTGGCACAAATGAATGTAAAGAATAGTTCACAGGGTTGTGAGTTTTTTGGTTTGGCACTTTTATATTGTTAAGGAGCTGCAGAGTGCTGGCAGGCTACAGCTGTGCATCGCAGTTGTAAATATGGCCCTTTCATCAGTTATTCATTGCGTTTCTGCTGCCTCTGGGCCACCCATGTTGGCAAACAGCGCTCCTGAAACCAACAAAAGTGCGCTCGCAAAAGAACCGGTGTATAATGAACTCGTTATGAGAACATGTATACAGCAGCTGCGCTTCTGAAACCCACTGAAGAACCAATTAGCTGCAATCAATTCTCAGGGTGCACAGCACCAGGAAATTAAAGCACTTAAAACATTCAGGAAAGCAAGAGTTGCACACTCATCCCCTCATTCTCAGGGACTCCAGAGGGCAGCGAGGACTCACTCAAGAAAACATCAACCGGGTCTCACTTTGGAGCTCTGAACTCCACGCATGTACTTTCTGTTGTCTGAACACTGGAACGGTGCCCAGAAGAAGTCCTCAGCTGACAAAAACCAAGTATGGCAATAGACTGATGTGTTGCAATTAATTTGAGCTCCTTAGCATGTTGAAAGCTTGAGACACCGGCGGTCATAATTACACTCCTCGTAAGCCTGAAAATGCACAGTTTCTCTGTGATTTTGCAAATCAAAACAGGCGTGGAAACATGGGACAAATGCTGCAAATATGCAACAGAATTGATCCCAAATGCTCGTCGGGTCTCGTGCTTGTGGCGAGAATGAAGCATCCAGCAAGTGCCCCGATTCAGCCACGGAAATTCTGGCTAAATGTGGCAAATCTGTTGCGCCGCTGCTCAAAAAGCACATGACGGCGTCTTTGGTAGCTTTTCCTGACCTGCATGTGAGAAAAGACGGGGTGGAAACCAGAGAAGTTCCTTCTTTGTCAGTACCCATAATGCAATTGCTTGTCTATTGCATGTATGCAGCCATGTAACCGCGTCTGGTGAAAAAACACAAACACGCACGCACGATGGGGCATTGGAAGTCGAGAAATAATAGCTCAAAGCTGAGAAGATAATATCTGAAAGCACCTGAAAATGTTATCATGTCAGCCCGGCCCGCTGATGAACGCGATGAATGGTTTTGCTCTTCACATTGTCTTTAATTCAGACTTTAATTTCAAATAGATGCGCTCGCTCCCACTTGTAGTCACCTCATCACTGCAGTGTTTACTGTTGCTAATTATATGGAAGCACATACCCATTTGGCTACTGAAATATTTAAAACATCCGCATTAATGTTGTGCGCCGCCTGACAAGGCGAAAACGCGCCGCCAACGGCTCTAAGCACTCACATTAGGCGAAACGCGCTGCAAAATCATGAACGCTGCAGGTTAAGGAAAATAAAAAATACATAACGCATGCAGCAACGTGCAGTAAATGCAAAAATTGTGGCGCAGGAGGCTAAAACGTGGGAAGTATCAACCCCAAACGTACAGCAGATACAGAAGCGCTGAAAACGAATGCATGAGACCCACGTGCTGATAAATCGACCAGTCTGCGATCCCGAAACAGCTAAAGTTCTCCAAGCCTCTAGGGGGCGCTAAGTTGTGACCTACGGCCGACGCTTGCTGCATAACCTACTTGTTCAATTTAGTATTTCTTGGGTTTTTTTTGTTGCTTTGTTCTCTGCACCATGTTTTGAAGCCCTCAATCCTGCATGTGCAAATGTTGTATTTTCTCCCTTTTCTTTTTATTTTGTTTGTTTGTCATTTGTTGACGCCAAATGATTGAAAAAAAAAAAGACAGACATGCAAACACATAATTATCAGGAATTATTATATATAATTCCCAGCTATCACAGCAGCGTTTCTGTTGTTACATGGGTTTTGTATTTGTGTCTGTGTCTTTGAATCTGCGCCGGCTGCGATTTTTGCAGCTCGTTCCTCCCAGTTGAAGGGTTTTCGGCCACTGTGGTTTTGGTTCTGCAGAAGCTTCACTTTCAATCAGCGCCCCTCTGCCACTGGACTGGATTTTTCACCAAAAAAAACAAACAAACAAAAAGAATCTTTTTCCAGGACAAAGGAACTGCATCGCCCTTTGCAACCAAAAGCAGGAGGATCGAAGCTCTCCCCCGGCGGCCATTGTTAGGTCTTCCCAGAGGATGGAAATGGTGGACAGTTCCACGACTCGAGTGACACCCCTCATGAGGAGAAGCATCGCGTTGATTGGGGAGGACGCAGCGATGGAACAAGAGATTTAACCAGAGGTGGTGCATGTAATATTTCCCTAATCAAAAGTCTGCATCTGGCACCAACCATATTGCGTCCATTATATGAATTCATCCGAGCCTGCTCAACCCCTCCGCTGACACGTTTCACATCACACCAGACAAATAAGAACGCGCTAGCACGGATATTAATCCTGCATGAGCTTATCACAAAATGCTTTGTCACCGCGGCCACGAATTTCGCCCCGCGCGAGTGTGGAAGGACACAGATACAAGATATCAAACGTCTGTAACATGGCCCCAAAGGCCTCTCGTTGTGATTGGATTTGGTTGTGCCAGGCCAGACTCGAGTCGAACAGAACGTCAACACGGATTTCAACGCGACTGCGCCCAACTTACTCGGGAAAGCGTCTGTTGAGCGTCTACGGGAAAGCGTCTGTTGACGGACGAAACGGACGTCGGCGGTCCGCTGCTCCCCGACTGTTTCGGCTCTGCAGAGCTCAGCGTCAGACGTTGGAGCTTGTCTGCTTCTAATTGAAGTTTCAGATAATGAGAAACATGACAAACAAAACAAAACTTAATAAACAAAAAACCCAACTTTAAGAGAATCAGCAGAATTCCTTTGCAGACATTCAAGGTCGCGCGACCACATACACAGCTGCTGGTCATATGGTCATAACAAAGAAGCGCATGCCTATTTATTAATACTAAGAAAGGTTTTACTCTGCCTTTGTTATAGCATCATGGCCCATACTCGCAGCTGCTCCCGTCTTTGGATAGTAGCCATGGCAGCCTAATGTAAATTTCTCCTCTGAGCTCGGCCCTGAGGGAAGAGCATCACCGTCTTTGTGGGAGCGATGTGACAGACGGGCAACGATAATACCGGGAAGGGCGCAGAGGACCGATCCCCGGTCGGCCATATTGATTGACTTGAGAGGACGAGTCATCAACTGAAGAAAAACCTTTCTCCCGGGCATATCTGAAATCTGTCGGATGCCTGGCTTGAATATCAAGCACAAACTCTTATGAAAACTGCGCTGAGTAGTTGTGAAGAAATGAAGATTGGCGTCGTAGGAAAAGGGCGTTACGATGCATTTCTAAAAGTTTTCGCTTCAAAACGTAGCAATGTATTGCTGTCTCCTGCTTTCAGACCTGCTTTCACTCGAGTTAAAGCACCTTTAACTGTGTGCAGTGGCTGAAAAGGCTGAGAGAGTGGCAAAGAAAAGGAGAGATTCTGGCTTGATCGAAAGGCCTCAGCATACGTTAATTTCTATGAAAGGCCTTTGAAGGGACTCTGCGGTTCAACTTATATTCACATAGTTGACATTATTACTTACGAGAGATGTACTTGAGCTTTAACTGTTCGCTCCGACCTTTACCTCGGCTGCACGCGTGACGGACCATATTTCAAGATGCTGGGGTTATTTAAATCAATGAATATCGATTAATTTGCTCTTGACAGTGTTTGGAGGCACATTTTATTTACACATTGTCTTTATTTCGCAATCTGTCGGCGCCATTGAGCAGGTCGACCTCATGCACGAGACCGGCAGCCGCTCAGTGTCTGCTCAATTTGTTGTTGTATATTACCATCTTGAGGCTGTGTTGGGTACTGCCAGAAGGCAAACCGTACATAACAAAGTTGGATGGGATATATTATGGATCTAGTTATATTGATCTACGGATGGAGGGTTGGTATGTGGGTGGGCGGGCAGGGGTCACATCTGCCGCAAAATAACACTCAGAAAACATGATTTGAATTTTCTCTGACAAAGTTCTCTTGTTAAATGACTGTTCCCACGTGCCTACAAGCAAAGGTGACACGGTAAACAAATTTGCTTTCCCCATGCTGTGTCCCGTTACTTTCGGTCTGGTTTAACTCCATCTAATCGGGAAGCGTGCAGCTGAAAATATGCAGAGGGGGCAAAGAAGCGCAGCGACGGCCAGAGACAGACGCGCAAACGGAGGTGACGGCGTGGACGGGGAAGGCGGGCGCATGTGAAAGAGCTGCGATTAACCGACGGCGCTGGTCAAGCAGCGACACGACACCAGCAGATGTCAGCGCCGTTTGAAGCATGCGCGTCGCGCGCGGAGTGGAAGACGGATAGCTCGGCGGCCCAGCCCAGCTGGCCCTGGGTCAAGACTGATTTACAGGTGGATAATCTGCACGTTGAGGGCGGGGGCGGGGGGGGAGGAGAGGGTCACAGGGTCCCTCAGGTCAGCACAGTCCGGTCTGTGTGCATTCTGAACTGCAGGGCATTCTGGGCCGAGCAGCAGAAGTTATCCACCTACATATTCTTTGAAGAGTCCTAAATATTGGATTTCACAGCAGAATCATACACTTTACATAATATTCAACCTCCAAACAGACTAATGAACTGACTCTTGTCAAGTGTTTCCCCCCCCTTTTTTTTTTTTTTTTTGGTGAAGACATTTTAGGTTCTCAAAGGTTGATCCATCATGTTGTCGCATCCTGTCTTCGGGTGTGTTTAAAGTGGCAGGTCAGCGGAAGGCTCAGCTGCTCTAAACTCCGGAAAAGGTGGAAGTTCAGCTGCCCTTTTGCAACACCAGGTGAAAACAGATGCTCCCTGTTTTACACGGACTGTCCAGCACATCCCAAAGATGCTGGATTGGATTAAGATCTGGACAATTTGGAGGCCAAGACAACACCTTGAACTGGTTTTCTTCTGGATCACGGCCATCTACGTGATCCAAAAGAAAACGGTTGTTATCAGACCAAGGCACCCTCTTCAGTTGCTAGGTATTCCAGTTCTGATGCTCATTTGTCTATTGTTGGTGCTTATGGCACTGAACAGGGGTCGGCAAGGGCACCCTGACTTGTCTGCAGCCACTCAGCCACATAAGCAACAAGCTGTGATGCTCCGTGTATTCTGACACTTTTTCGATCAGAACCAGCGTTAACTTTTACACAACATTAGGCAGGTGGTCATAAGCCTGTGAATATTCTCACTTGCCCAGGTCATGGTTATCTCAAGGAAGTTGAATCGAAGCAACTGGACTTGTTATTGGTTTTAGGAAGACGTTTCGAGCATGAACTGATGAAGCCTCTTGAAGTCCAGTTGCTTCGATTCAATTTCCTTGAGACAGGTGGTCATAAAGGCTCATCGGTGGATACTGCAAGTATAGAACCTAATTCATGGCAATTAAAGCCTTAAGATCTTTAGTCCCTGTTTTACATTTTAACATATAATGGAACAACAACTAACATGTGATATTATCCAGTATTTTTTTTATAAGAAAAGCAAACTCGTGTGTTTTTAGCAATTTGAACTGCAGTGGCTCGTCTGCTGAATCGAACCAAACAGGCCAGCCCTCACTCCCCATATGCATCAGTGAGCCTTGGCCTCCCATGATCTGTCACCAGTTAATAGGTACTGACCAACAGGGGGCGGCATATTACCAAATATTAACCAGCAGCTGGGAGCAATATGTGACAGATCTGACAGAGCTGTATATTTTTTGCCTAAAAATACACATATTACAACACTGTGTCCAAAGCTAATCTGCTAGCTTGCTAATCTTGCTCTCGCTTCACAGCCGTTCGCACCGCGCCGTTGTACAGTACATACAAGGGCTGTACATTCAGCAAAGTAATAATAATAATAATACTAAGAATTCTAATTAGTGACAAAGAGAAATGTTGTTTTACAAAATTTGGACCAAAGGGTGACCAAAAAGCTGATATTTGCTGCTGTAAATGTTACTATTACTGTAATGGTGTTAACTGTCACTGCCAAAAGGCCTATTAGCAAAGCACTGATCCCTAAAATGCTCAAGGGCCACAACTTACATAAGACAGGAGCTGTAGGCTCCATATAATTAGATATTGTTTGCATTGAGCAGCCCGTGGAGAAGATTAAAACCATTTGTGCAAAACCGGCCAATTAAATAATCATCAAAGAACTACGAGACACTGACTGCGGCAGGAGCAATGGAACAAAGGCGAAATTGAGAAAAGAACGTTAAGAATAACATTTCTTCTTTGTGTCTGGAGGCTTTTTTTTTCTTTTCTTTTCTTTTTTTTTTAAATTCATTATTGTAAAATATACCAAAGCATTCCTGCATGTTAACCACATCCTCCCTGATTCCAAGAAGAGCGAGCCAGGCTTAAACTCGCTTCTATCCCACACTCCCTTTTCCTCTGTCAGGAGCTGTGGTGCTTTCCTCTGTCTCTTTTTCTGATTTCCCATGATCCTCTGAGTGGACCCACTGCTGCTGCTGCTGACGCGAATGTACTTTAAATCTTCTTCCTCCTCCTCTTTTCCACCTGCTCCCACTCTGTCATACATATACCCCGTCACCTCACATTATTCCTCTGTCGGCCATGTCTCCACCTCCCTTCCTCGCCTCGCTCCATCCCGCACTTCTGGAGTGCAGAGAGCTCTAATCCTCACATGGGCCTGAGCCTCCGGAGGCAGACAAGATTAAATTTCCCCCGGCACGAGTAACTAACGCTCGTCTGGGAAGGGCCAAGAGTGAGAGGTGGCGCTGGGATTTTGACATTAACAGCTGTCTCCTCCCGGATGGAGTCGACCCATCAAGGAGCACAGGGTTTGTGAATGGGGAGGATGTGGCCCGCAAATCTCACACACTCCCTCCCACGTTGGCGAGCATGAGACGCACAATTCATTTTTCACCTTGCTGAAAGTGGCGATGTATAACAATCTATATAACCCATTCAAGTAAGTTCATCTAAATACACTAGATCTATTCGTAGCATGCGCAGTTGGCCTCCTGCCCTCAGCCGGCGGCTGCCATTGCAGAGGGGTGACTGAAGCTATCCAGTTGGATATTTGTTGAAAAAAACAATTTTAGTAAAGTTGGTATTTGCATTCTTTTGTTTCATTGATGCTAATCATTCATTGATAAGAGGTGATGTCCCCTGGAGGTTTCAGGCTCAGAGATACATCCTCTTTTATATATTTCTTCTTTATTCTTTTCATGTACAAACCACTTTCCCTAATTTTCTTTTTTCATTTTTTTTTTTTTTTGCACCTCATGGGTTTAGTGTGACAGAATTAACTCTTAAATTCTGTCTAAATTGTAAATTATTCACAACCCATGATGTAGCGGAATGAAATTGTTCCTTCTTTCTTTCTCCTTTGGTCAGTAACTGATGAATAATGTGAACGGTCATTTCAGTTGTGTCTCCTGTTTTATTTTGTAATTTGTGTCTTGAATCTGAGGTTCCAGAATCACTTCCTGCTTTGTTTCCCGCCTTTTCATAACCATACCTATGACGCGTTTGTTAATCAGTGCCTAAGAATGTACTGTATCGTCTGATCAACTCCACTCACTTATGGCCAGATTATGATTGCACTCCCCCGTGTCTGCTCCATTTGCCTCACCTGAGTGCCTTTTTGTATAAATGTTTCTTTTGGATCAAAAGTGATTAACTGGCTCCTTTCTAACCATTTTTGTGTGTTGTTAATCCTAAAATGAAAAAAAAAAAAAATCATCGTAATAATGAATAAAGGAATGAAGGGAAAAAAATCCTTCTATTCCTGGACCTAGAATGAACAGATTTCTGGCGACTATAAAATAAATCTTCACTGATTATTCTTCTGGACCTCATTTGTCCTTGACTATATATCTGTCTTCACAGCTTTAGTTACTTCTATATTCACTGGAATTTCAATCCGCTCCAACAGAAAAGCGACTGTATTTTGTTCTGATTTTCCATATTTCAGACATTTAATATAAGGTGAGGAGAGGACCCCTCCTCTCCATTCAGACCAGCAGGAGGGCGTTTTGCCAAATACTGTTTGTGTTTCTTTCCACAAAAAGCCCCCGTGGCCAATCGCCTCAGGAGCCTTTTGGTCAGAACATGCAGCAGTTTGTCAGAAGAGGTGAAACACGAGATGTTTTCCAAAGTGAACTCCAGCCGGTTGATGCAGAGAGGAAACCTGTTTGCTTTAATGTTCCTCAAGAAAAAAAAAAAAAATCCAGGGATCAATAGCAGCCACGTTTTTATCATTAATAAACCATTATTATGTGACTAAAATCACAATGAACTCTGGGTTTTCTGCTGACAAAATGTGAGGATTAACAAGCTCGAGCCTCCACTTCACCATTTAGTGAATATGAAACTGCTTAACAAAAAAGGGTAAAGGAACACAGGCTGCCGCAAGGCTATTTATTGAACTCTGCTGCACCCTGGTGGAGTGATGAGGTAAAAACTCAAACTGCAGGATCCACTTGTGAAACATGTAATGTCAGTAATGTCAACCAGGCTCATGTGTCTGACTGTTTTATCAGATACGTCAGCTCTCAGTGTCTTAACTGAAGGATGGAGGTCATATTGCCATCAGCTGAGCTGCTCTAATCCTTCAATCCCCATTGCAGTAAATATCTCTTAATTTCAGTCCTTTTCTTCTCAGTAATTGTTTAACCTGTAGCTGCATCTCAATTTCCCTTAAGTTAAAGGTGCGTTCCCTTATTCTTTTCAACTCTGGAGGGAAATAAAAAGATCCGATAAGGCTTTGTTTAATTTTGTCTCATGTTGACTTAATTATGTAATAATAAATTGGCTTATCATGCAGATTTGATTCAAAGCCGGAATGCTTTGTTTCCCCCTTGTGTGATGCATTTGAACCTTTGCTCAGAGGATTAGAATTTATTGAGCGCCCTTTTCCGCACATTCTGACCCGACGGCAATGATGACAGTCAATCGCTCATCCCGAGCCTCCTACTCAGCTACTTGAGCACATTTATGAAGTTGGGGGGAGTCGCAATTGGCAGATTAAAAAATGGTCAAGCAGCTGAGGCCAAGATATCCTGATTTATTGTCCCCAGTTTGGGCTGAGCTCCAAGCCTCGGGTTGAACGCTTCCAGTTACGCTACCATTAGCATCATTATCGTACAGACTCGACAAAACTCCTCCAGGAGAAGACACTCTCGTGATTACTAGTCCCGAAACAAATCATTTTATCTTTCATTGCGAACAATTAAACCAAAAAAAAAGAAAAAAAAAAGAAAATCTATTAATAAAATTTTTGAGACTCTTCCACCTCCTCTTCAGTATCAGACATTGAAGAGGCAGACATTTCTATCAGGTTCGTCTCAGTGAAGAAGAGGTGTATTTTTTTTTTTCTTTTCCTGTCCTCTCACCGGAATGTGAGTTGATCTGACAATATAAAGCGTTAAGCAGAGCTCATTTATCTCCTCCTCTGGCTCTCGCCCACCTCTCCACCTCCATCTGCCAGTTAGTCGGTGTTGGAGACTGCACACGCAGCCTCGGCAGCCAGACGCAGACTATCAGGGGGTTCTGGCAATAGAAGTGGGCTTAACTGGTAGCATGCGATATAAAGCCAAACACACCCCTCAGGCCTGTGGCAGTCACGCTCCATTTACACTGCAGTTTTAGCCAGAGAGATATTCGCGTCTTGTGAAGTCGTGATATGTCAGCGTTTGAAATGAGTTGATCCAGAAATGGCCTCGCAGTCTCAGCCACAGTTCGCGATGCTGATAGTAAAATAACCCAGGGAAAAGTTTGGTTTCCACAATAACTTTATTCTTTGAAACTAGAATTTTGAGTTAAAGTACTCTGAATGGCAAGGGTAAACAACGCACGCACACACAAACACACAGACATACGCACACACACACAGAGTGACAAGGTTGGGTGGATTTGTCACAGTAATGATATTCAGAGAGGCAATCTTTAAAATACCTAAGTCTTTCATCATTTCTACCTCAGGATGACAGCAGTTTCCTCTGTTGCCGCCACTTGACAAAACAGTTTTTTCTAGAGGGTCCTCAGTCCCAGGACCAGATAAGCAGCACTCATTGTCATGCAAAGACCTACTGTGCAAAACAGGCCTCTTAGAAACCCTATTTCATAGACTATAACAGTTAAAAGCAGCCCGATGGTGATGACAGATGGCGCCCATTGTCGTCATCCACAGTGCATGCATAGACAGTACAACACAGAGCATCCAACAGTTAAGTCATGTACGTGAGTTTGCGCGAGTGTATATCAGAATAAAGTTCTGGCTATTGCTTTCAAAATAATCTATAATGTGAAAAAAAAAAAAAAAACATTCTAGATTCTCCAATTGCATCACTGAGGAAAACGGGAGAATATATTTCTAAATTCATCATTGCCCTGAAATAACGGCTGAGTTAAGTGCTCCTCTGGTAACAATAAGTCACTCCCACTTGAGAGCTTATAGTGTAACAGCGAAACGTCACTGCTGGTGAGATGCAAGGTTAGCATAATTACATGTGACATCATGTCAGAGTATCTAAGCGTCACCAGAGAGAACGCTGGATGTGTACGCAAAACCAATCGGTGACAATTGAGGTTAGACGTTTTTGGACATGCATAAGATTGTACATGGAAAATTGGATAAGATGAATCGGTCCGCTCACATGACTGCGCAGGAAAGATGAAGCTACAGCCAGAAGCTTCTTCCTTTAGCTTATCTTAGCACAAGAGACTTTGATGAGATACTTTTGGAGCACTTTTACATGTTGTAGCTCATTCTGTCGATCCGTTTCATTGATCAAGTAGAATGAGCAAGTTACAGGCATGACTATGTACTGGCCGGGCTCAGCGACCTCCGGGAGTCTTGTCATCGTGCGCGAGGTTACCAGGCAACCGGTGCAAATTCATTGATGTTAACATGCTGATTCGTGAGCATTAGAACTGGCGGCAGGTGGATTACTGACTGTTTGTAGTCTTTATGCTAAGCTAAGCTAAATGGCTGCGGCTTCGTATCTAGCGTGCGGACATGAGTGATGCTCAAACCTATTTGCCGTACTGAGGTTTGTTTCATTGAATCGCTGGCGTGAATTGTCTCGTCAGTTAGTTTAGATTTTGATGGTTGAGAAAGTCCACTCTTGCTACGGGGGCGTTGCGGCACGACTTGCTTGACTGAGGACGCTACTTTATTTTGAAAACACGACACAGCTCGTCGCCTGAACTCCGGCGATAGCGACTAGCGCAGGAGTCAAGCAACGTCGCAGGTGCTGCCGAGTTAAATCCAGATGTGCCACCGGGAGCGGCATACAACCCGCAACTTCGGCAGCCTCGGCTGTTGCCGGGGCAACGGTCACGGTGAAAATGTAACTTGCTGGGTTGAGGAGAGTCCCACTGAAGGAAGAGCGGAGAGCTTAGCGGTTATCTTCTGAATACATGCGATGGAAACTACAGTGGAACTGCACTGGATGACTAGACAGCGGCAGACTGTGAACCTAGCTAACGGTGCAGGGGTCGTCCTTGCAGGGCTTCACATCCCCCTGCAGCAACTGGATCATGACTGCCTTGGTCAGGTAGCTGGAGGTGCCTCTCTGCCCCAGGGGTGGTGTGTTATAAAACGCCTGCATGTCGTCCTGGTGCAAACACAGTGAGGAACAGAGGGAGAATTGTTTTTTAAAAAAGTCATGAGATGTGTCGTCATCTTAAGAAGTACTTACGAACAAGTCACTATGCAGAGGCTGAAAATACTGTGTGACAAAAGTTGTTTCAGATTATAAAATATCCTTTCATCATGTTTGATAAACTGCTATTTTATCATGTTGTATAACCTATTTAGCATGTTGTATAACCGTTTGGGGCCAAGCTACCAAACAACACTTGCAGCCATTAGATCATTATATAAGCAGGCACTGGCTGGAAACTGTTAAATGGCACCACTGCCAAATTATCAAGAAATGTAATCTACTAAGTTTTGACAGTTGCGCAGTCCTCTTATTTCTAAAGCTTATTTTCAAGGGCGAGAACAATCTCGCTCCGGAAGTAGCGATGAAGTTAGAACTAAGGGTGCAACAAGCAGAAGCTGTAGGGTAATAAATCACGGAGCAACATTCGGACAGTCCATCTGCAGTCAAAACACTGATGGAGTTCAAGGTTTTAAGTAAAACAATGGCTGGAATTGAAACAAGCTAGTGAGCATGGACTTTTACATACGATTGTACGATTTTAGTTTCTTGCCATTACCTGTTATTTGCTTTTTATTTTTGACTTCACCTCAATGTTTTTTCATATTTTTTGTAATTTAACATCTAATGTCGTACTATTTTTAACTTTCCTTTTGAACTAGCTATCGATCTATCTATCTATCTATTGCTTTTTGTCACCATTTAATCAAACTTCACGTTTTAAAAAGGTCAGGACATAAACAGTTTTCAGAGGGCCTAAAAGGAGACCCTCCCACCTGCTTCTCAGTGCCCTCCAAGCGACTGCGATCCCGCTGGAAATCATTGAAGGCTTCCTTCACCAGACCATCCAGGTCCACCTTATCACTGAACTCCAGCTCCAAGTTTCTCTCCAGCACGATAGAAACCACCATCAGCAACTGGATGGAGAAAAGCATGAGAAAGAAAGCAAGATAAGATAATCCTAGGTATGACGAATATAGAATGTGATGTGATGTGATGCGCTTTTTTTGTATTATTGCAGGTTAACAGGCCGGCTGCTTGATTCTGGACAGGCCGATGATCGTGAACTAAAACCTTAATTTTCTCTATTTGGCCTGCCCGCCAACAGGTTACCACAGTAGAGAGGAAGTCAAATGTGTGGCGAAGCTGTGAAACGACACCTCAACTCACTTAAACGGTCGTCTTGATCTTGCATTACTTTTATCCGCAATTTTGTCATTGTTGTCTGTAAATTCTTGACATGATTTCTATACATGCATTTTCTGCTGCATGTCTGTCTGTCCTCACGGAGGGATTCTACTCCTCAATGGCTCAAACTGAGGTTTCATCCTTTTTTTTTCCCCTATTAAAAGGCACTTTTGTTTTTTGAGAGTTTTTCCTCACTTGAATGGAGGGTCAAAGTTCAGAGGATGTCGCTCACTGTACAGGCTGTAAAGCCCATTGAGGCAATGTGATTTGTAACTCTGGGCCATACAAATAAAAAGTGACTTGACTTAAACCGAGATGCTTGAGTGACAGCAGAGCAAAGACAAAGCCGTCATCAAACAACAATATACCTATTACTCTGATTTCTTTGTATTTTTCGTACATTATCTCGGGGCGCTTTGTTCAGGCTTTTTTTTTTTTACCTCCACTATGATTTGTCTATACTCCGGCAGGATGATGCTCTTCATGGTGTCCTCCACCAGCAGGGAGAAGTTCATCTCATACATGGTCATGTCAGAGAGTGTGGGTTGCTGGGGAGAGATGGTGAGAGTTGCTCATGCGACCAAGTCCTCCAATGCATGAAGAAACCCTGCTACATGAATGTACCGAGTTATTTATCAGATTCACCTATTTTCTAGCTGTTTTTGAGGATACAGTGCAAAGTACCAGAAATGTTGTGCACAATTAGAAAAAATTATTTGACCTCAAGTATGGAAAATGATCAGTCAATCAGCCAATCACAATGGAGGAGTGTTAATAATGATTTCATTGCCATTTGACACTGACGTTATGCAGAGTTCAAAAAGAGGAGCCAGTAAAAAAAAAAAAAAAAAAAAATGAAAAAGAAGAAAATTTGACACTCTTTGGGGGCTCTGACGTGCTTGAAAAAAAGTCAGTGTGCGCCGTACCTGTGGGAGGTGAGTCCCGGCTACCAGAATACCATTGGGGGTCCTCTCCAGGATCTGCCAGACACGATCGTAAAAGCCCAGAGGGGTCCTGTTCAGAGAGCCGTCGATTTGACGCCTGTTCAGCCAGGATCTGAGGTAACACAAGGCCGAGACTGCTGAACTGAGCCTCAGAAGAAGCGGAAATATGATGTTGATAGCAAATGCGCTGGAGGAAATTGTCTCTGAGTCAACGTGTTATTAGATGAGATAAGATAAGATAAAAGTTTAATAATTCCCAGAGGGAAATTGGGTTGCAGCAGCAGATCATAAGATATGGATGTAGACGAGACCGCACTGAAGATAAAATAATTAAAAATAAAAGGATTATACAACACGTAAATGCCTTGAGATAAGGACTCGGTCTCTTCAAAGGCAGATTTGTGAGTTAAATACAATAAGATAGCATGGATAATATTGTTGACAGTGTGTGGCTGTGTGTCTTGCAAAGCACCTGCCGGTGTGCTGAGGCTGCAGGACGTCCAGCAGCAGCTGCTTGATGTCGCTAGGGGACAGTTGGTAGATGTCCTGGGGCGGCAGGTCTCCTGCACGGATCTTCAGCTCATGTTTCATGGCCTGGACAATCCACCTGAGGATCAACAGTGTATACACACACACACACACACACACACCATACACAATACAGCATGTAATGTATTCGACAGCATGACAGCCCCTCAAAAGTGTAGCAAAAATGTCTTGATCACCCCCTAGTGGTTGGTTGCAGTATAATTATCATCTTTGCCCCACGTTAGTGGATGGGACTCGAGTGAAGCTCAAAAAAATACTTGACATGCAATTATTTCCCCAAAGATGGTTTCTGTCATTATTAAGCTGTTATGCTCATTTATGCTCAAGTGCATTTGGAGGCATTTACGAGCTTCCGTTTGAGAATTGAATACATAAAAGTTTAGAAAATGCATCATGATGACTTTCCATAAATGTTGAACTCCAGGTGATGTCACCAACAGAGGTTAAGAGCTCCCTTAATCAGGATATTTTGGCTTCATTTTTGAAAAGTGGAGGACACTAAGATGCACTGTCCAGATCATATACAGTCTATGGCCACCCACTTTAAACCTATCCCGTTTTGTCATGTCCTTGGAATTAAGATGAACATGTTAAAAATTCTGCCATCCTCATTTTAAGCAATGCTTCATACTCGCCATATTCTTACGACTTAATTCAAGATCTTTCTTCAGCCATGATCTAACCACTGCAAACACCTGAGTTAAAATCGGCTGACATGTTTGTCTATCTGGGCTGATGAAACAAAATTTTTAATAGTCTGAATCATGGCTTGTAAAAGCCCAGAGACCAAACATTAACATTTGCAATCAGCTTCTAAATCACAGCTACAGAAAGTATTTTTCTGCCCAACAGTTTCTGCAACTAGTGAACATATGAGTATGTCTGAATGAGAAATTAATATTGGCAAAGCTGAACTGAGTATTGTTGCTGCCCATGTTCCTCCCTTTTTTGACCGCAGTGTACCGTCTTCTGATGGCTAATCTTGCGGGATAACGCACCATCTCACAATGCCCAAAAAGCCTCCGCAGTCACCCAATCTCAATCCAATATCCAATCCAAAAGTGAGTTGATGAAATTTTATTAATGCTGATCTTTACAGACTTATAACTCCAAATAAAAACTGGTTCGAACATGTCTAGTTTAAATGCCGAACAACACTGTCTTTCACTTTTTCTGTCACTACTGGGATCTAATTTAGAACATAAAACGTATATGGGAGTTCAATTCCAAGAGAAGACAAGTTCCTATGGTTGAGGATGCATTATTTGACCAAAAGAGATTAGTTTGATCAGCTGAGAATGTTGTAGGCTGAAACTTTAGCCTAAGCCAGGGTTCCCATGTGTTGCATCGATCACATTTGTGACTGGTAAGGCTACCAGGCCATAGGGATGGGAATTATAGCAAGCAGAAGCTCCCACCACCTGAATCAAAGTTTAAGACCTTACTGTCATTTACAAGTACAGCAGGTCATAGACCTTAAGATGTTTCAAGACATCAAAAGCTTCACTGCTGAATCTTTATCAGCCTCCCTGCCAGACTGATCCCATAAACCCCGAACCCGACTTTGTCCTACCCGACTCTGATCTTCAGCATGCCGCTGAACAGCTCAGGGTTGTTCGAAATAATCCATCCGATATGGATGACCAGCTCCTGCTGAAGAACAGCCTCCCGCTCGCCACCGTGTGGGGAGCATTGGCTGTAGATGATGCCCTGGATCACACCCGGCGACAGCGGATTGGAGATGACTTCCTCTTCATGGCCGAACAGACCCAGGGTCACCTGATAATCACAGGCGTGCGCGCGCAAACACACACACGCACGCACGCACGCACGCAGGCGCGCACACACACACACACACACACACACACACACACAGGGGAAAAGTAGTATACTGTCCATCGAACTTGTGTGTCGTTAGAAAGTTCTCAGCAGGGCATATTGAAAGGGTGGTGTTTGTGCAGGTGGAGACACATGTGAGTGTGTAGATGCATCATTATTCCGCCAATGGCACAATTACTGCAACAATATCCATTTCATCACTCTGAAATTGGCCTCCTCTTTCAAAGTTGCATAAAAGTAAGGAGAAAAAAAATTTTGCAAAAACCAAAATCACTCTTTTGTATTTTGTGCCTTCTGAAAGCCGTCTCATGAAAATTACACCTCAGCAATCTTCCTGATGCGAGGACGCACTTTTATTTTGTATCTTAAGCTGATGAAATTCAGCACTTTGTAGACTTACACTTGTATCTTTCATCTTAACATCTAGACTGATTCTTACTGATGGGGGAAAAAAAAAATCAGCATGCATCTGGAAACACAGCCCCAACTTTGAATTGAAAAGGAACAAATTTCAAAATCGACTTAAACAGGGTGGCGCCTCTTATTTCCTGCTACTGAGCTGTTGTTGCAAGCGGGAGAACGGAGCGTCTCAAATTTTAAATCAGCTTCTCCAATCATGATGAGAAGCGAGCGCTCCCTTCAATAGGCAATCTATATGCAGATTCACACCTTGAGTTACTTCAGCATAATGAAATGGCTAAAAGTGTGCAGAGGGGTAAAAATGGGGCGAGATAAGTGACACTCTCAAGAGGAGGCTAATCTCTGAGCAACACTTGACAGGAAATGATGCACCGAAACTCATCCAGTGTGAGGGAGTGGCATCAGACAAATTCTCGGGTCACAATAAATCATCTGGCAGATGGAGTTTGTCTAGACATGGGGGCACGGTGCATATTAGGTTTCTATTGTGGCGGCCTCACAACAACTAAGCTTGGACACACACACACACACACACACACGTGCTATGGAGGTGAGCTGTGGTGAGGAACGAGTGTGCAGCCGTTCCGCAGGCGTTCCCATAGGATGACAGCGAGAGGAGCTTCAAAATGTACATTTCAATTTTTTCTGCAAATCAGTGAACATTAAAATAATTGTCCCCGCATGCCATCTCAACAACAATAGCTTTTACCGCCACCCAAGCGCCCTACTGTCTGTGTGCCAACTTACCTGCTTGCCATGCACTAAAACACTAGTAATACTGGGGGCAAGGCTGTCCACTAGCTTAGTTAAGAGACTGGCAGCGAGACGGACAACAGACCTAGTGGGTGAAAAGACACAGAAAAAACATTCTTGACGTCATGGCACGTAAGAAAGCAGCCAACCAAACAGCCACGACACTGTACGTCACGGCAGAGGGTCCAGAATCCTGACACTTCCTGTCGCTTCAGTGGAGCTTATTTTCTAAATGTGGCAATCAAAGTCACTTCCAACTTGCTCACGCTTTCAATGTTTATGGTGGCCATTACGCTCTGTTGGTTTTTTTTTTAATTAGATATACTGTACACTGATCTAAAAAGCAAAGATTTGTCCCCAGTAACAAAAAAATAGTGGAAACTATGAGTGAAAAAATCATTTTCGTCGAGTGATATAGAAATAACAACGAGACCGCTTCCAAAAAATAAATAAAGTGAAACTAGAATTGCCGTCCTGCAGTTGTAAGCCTAAACCGGTCCTTGAAAGGGCCGTGTGGCTGCAGGTTCTCATTCCAACCACGCTGGAGCACGCCTGATACAGCAAATCAGCGAAGTGAAGACAGGTGATTGGCAGGAGCAGGAGCCCTCCTGATTCCACTCAACCAATCAACTGTCTTCACTGTATCAGGTGTGCTCCTGCTTGGTTTAGATGAAAACCTGCAGCCACACGGGCCCTTTCATGGACCAGTTCTAAACCCCTGAGTTAAATTGTACTTAACGTGCATGTCTGTCCCATAATTCATGTAGAGAAACATATTAAATAGTAGAGAAATCCTTTCAGACAAGGTTTTTCATACTCCCTGAATATAGAGTTATGGGTAAAAATGTGTTTCGTGAGGTCCTGTGACCTTGACCTTTGACCTTTTGACCACAAAAATCTAATAACCTTCCCATGCCTTTCTGAAACATCACCTTCACAAAAAAGGGACAGACTTGAGAGTCACAGTGACCTTAACTGTTGACCTTTGACCACCAAAATCAAGAGTTAATCTCTGTGCCACATCTGAAGACTTCTCCCCCATACACACCTGAGATATTGTGGTCACCAGAGACAGCTCCTTGGTCACATTAACCTTGACCTTTGACCTCTAACCGACAAAAACAAATCATTCTATCCTCAAGCCGGAGTTGACACTTTTTGTAAATTTTTAACACATAAGCCGAGTATTTCGGGCAGATTTTAAATCTATCTTACAGTTTTTTAGCTGGAAAAATTGTGTGCTATGAGATGAAAAAATGGAGAATGTCCTTCAATTATCTCTTTCTGGTACATAACCAACTTTGATTGATAATTTCGGAATAATTTGTTCTTTCACTTTTACCCATCTAGTTTCTTCCATATGTGAGATAATCACTTCCTGCAAATGTAAAAGCAATTAAAATGTTTCAAGGCTCAGTTGGAAATTTAGTCATGAGATTTAGTTATGGATTTAGCACAGATAAAGCATCCAAAACCCCGGACTATTTTAATGTTCACTAATTTCTGAATCCATAAGTTAGGAGTCAGTGCAGCCTTCAAACTGCCTCCTCTGGCCTGCAGGTATCCTATGAGGGGAAAGCAGCACACGTAAACTTTGGTTATCTTCATATGTACCTTGCAGCCAGCGTTGCTATCGAGACATACATTGAGTGGAAGCCATCCTTACAGAAGCGTTGAACAAATGAAATCATTAAATTAATAGGGTCATGAGTTACATCAGCTCACCGGAAACTGACGTTAGAGAGAGAGAGAGAGAGAGAGAGAGAGATAGAGAGAAAGACAGAGAGAGAGAGAAAGAGAGAGAGAGTATGGATGTAGCCAGTGCTTAAACCCATGGAAATGTGAATGCACATATTGAGCATTATGAAAAGAGGCAACAAAGCCGTGGCGTTTGTAAGGTATGATGTGGTGCCAATCCAGCGATGCTTTGTTGTAGAACCTATTTCAAGCTTCACTTCCTGGCCAGTGTTGGGAAATGAGAAAGTAAATTGAACTGAGTATTCATATTACTTTCACGCCAGATGGATACCAGCCTCTGGCTTTTTTTTTTTTTTTTTTTGCTGCCATGATTTGGCATAATCAAATTTATCGATGCAAAAATCCTATTATGTAATTAATGAGCAGCACACAATAAAAGGTGTCATTGTCATTCAGCTTGACACTAAACATTGACCACAAAAAGAAAGTGAGAACAATGAGGAATTTTAACATTCATTTATGATATTTGGTCCATTCTCTGAGAGTTAAGTCTCAGAGAACTGCAGGTTTAAGACTGAATGAAATATTTAAAACATTGATTTTTTTCGTTTAACCCGCATGGTCTATGTATTTTTGTCAGGTGATTGTTCACAAATAAGACTACATTAATGCGCTAAGTTGGTGGTGGTTCTTTCATGACTCTACATATACATTAGCGATAATTATTACGATCATTAAGTTTTCAGTCTGCTGCGATGTAACGATGCCGTGAGTAGTAATATCTCACCGACTGCAAAATGAATTTTGCGAGTTGTTTTCACTCCAGCAGCAAACTTCAATCACCACATTCTGGCCAGACCACTGTTAATGACACCTGATCCGGAGTCGCGGTGAGTCTTCCACCATTAACAGCGGCATTGTCAACATCATACTGAGAACACTGCCGGCCGGCCTCCATGTAGTGAGCGATGCCGCGGTCGGACACGACAGGAGACACATGCTGCTGCGCTGGTGATGGTTAATGAGGCAAAAGCAAACAGACAATAAGCTCCTCTGCCCATATGGGCCACACGGAGCCTGTTAGCTCTGCCTTGCTGGCTTGGCCGAGCTCATGGCTGTGTGAGCGTTAGCCATCCTGTTTGTCTCAGTTTGACAGTGTCACCATACGTCGCTTCCACCGACAGACGTTTTAGCGAGATGCTAACGTACGAGGCCGCGACTGATAAAAAGTATGCGGAGCAGTTTTCCGTGTAATCATGGAAATGTAATGGCCATTCTTCATAAAGTAGGACTGCGCTATTTTAAGCTTTCCAGGCATCATTTTTGTAAGTTACATGTATATACAGCGATCAAGCATAACATTATGGCCCCCAGAAGTACCATAGAATATAATGCAACAGCCCTGCAATAAATTCTCCCTTCAGAAGAAGTTTAATATAGAATTTTGATTGAAGCTGTTTTAGAAAGTCTTAACATATTTTAATGATTTTATTGGGGCTGTAATTTGTGATTCTGTTGAGCCTGCAAACTGAGAGGTGTCCCCAAAATTTTGGTCATCCCACATGCATTAGGATGACCAAAACACCTCTCAGTATAACCCAATACAGTTCAACAGAATCACAAATTACAGCCCCAATAACGATCCTTAAAATATGTCAAAACGGTACGCTTGATCGGTGTACGCAGTATACTGCATATATTCTCTTAGTCTAAATTTGTTTGTACTTGTTCTGAAACCCCGTTTAAAGTGACTGAATTTCATAAATGCTTCTTTGTGCTGACATTTCAAAATTCCTGTTGATATTTTATGTTTATGCCTGTTTATGAGGGATCACAGAGCTGGATTGGCAAAGCGTCACACACCTAGTCACAGCGAAACAGCCCGCCAGCTCGCCGGATGAAAACATGCAGTGCACTCCGTAGTGCACCTCTGCCTGAACATTTACCTGCTTTCCATGCACCAGTATTGTGGTGATGTGAGGGGCTATAGAGCTGGCAAACTTCTTGGTAATGGCAGCAGCGTGGCGCACTGCCAGCCTATAGTTTGGCCAGATTAAATATAAATTATTTGACCGTAAACATGAAATACATACGGTGGCCCTGAAAGCTCAATACACAGCACCTTAACCCTTAAAATGCACCAGGCATGAGTGTAAGTGCAGTAAGCAGATTCTGAGGAGTGTTTCAGTCAATGAGTGAGGTCAGACTGAGTTCATTCTGTATTTACTGCACTTGCAGTAAATAGTAAATGAGGGAGCTGGTGTTGTTGGCGCCATTTGCAAGGGAAAAATGGAGGTAAGAATTACCGCAATTTCAAGCCAACCACTTCCCACTGAGTTGTCCTTTATTTGAAAGTCAACACAGGAAACGTATAGTGCTTGCCAAATTGGTGAAATCGTTCTTTAAAACTGTCTTCAAATAAAGACAATGGTTAAAGTTTGGCAGAGGATCAATAGTAAATATTGCAGGGAATTATGGAAGAAGGAGGAGACACATTGGGCTTTTGAATGAAGGTCTCATGGCAGCAGGCGACTGCTTCAACATCTCGCGACGCTTGTTAGGTTATGTGCGAAAAAAAAAAAACTAGATCACTGTTACTCAGAATCAACCCACAACGAGATTGCAGATTGAAGGATACAAGCTAATTGTTGCTTGAATTCTCCATTAGAATAGTATTTAACTGTATTTGCTGTCACATCACCAGCAACTTCGGGTGTTGCCAGGTCAACCATGACTGAAATCTTATGGATTGTAGTTTAAAAAGGCAGCCATGTTATCTAAAGAATTTTCAAAGATCTCTCAAAGATCTAAAAAGGGCTTTCTTAATCTACAAAACAAGCAAATTGCAACTCTGACAAAACAACACATTTGAGAGTTGCACTACATTAAACTAATTGCTGTAAAAACACATTTATCAGTTGTTTTAGATCTTTTTCAACATCACTTATTACGACCTTCCGGTTTATGTCTCTTCCAACCAGTCACATTGCAGCTTGCCTCCATTTCTGATATACGTAGTGGAGGCTTTGAGTTACAGACTGAATTGTCTTAATAATGCTAGGTGTACAAAAATGTCATCACGTCATTGTTTCATCCAGTTATGCATTTGTCTGAACCATCGTAATCAGTGAATAGGTTTAAACGTTTTAGATCAGGTGTCTGAACACGTCATCTTTGAGTCCAAGTGGATGTTTGTGCTAAATTTGAAGAAATTCCACCAGGCATCTCTGATAATATTGTGTTCACAAGACTGGGACAGGTGTGATGTAACAGTAACCTTGACCTTGGACCCCTGACTAAGAAAATTTAATTAGTCCATCCTTGAGCATAAACTGAAATTAAATAACAGTATGTAACAGTGGCAGCTGGTGAGAAAAAATGTTAAGTGTGGCCAGGGAGCAAAGGAAAAGGAGATGCATTACAATATAATGTTCCCTACGGAATATTCAGCATGTCTTTAACAACAAGGTGTTAAGGTGTCAATCAATAGTTTGTGAGTTAAACAAAGGGGGTGCTGCAAGGCTCCATTTTAGGTCCACTGCTTTTCACCATCTGTATTAATTATATGAATGATAGAGGTTGAAGCTGACCCTTGACTTTTTGGTTTCAAAATGTAATTTCTTAATTTAAACTTTTGACGTTTTTTGATGTCACCGTGACTTTGACCATCGACATCTAATCAGCTCCTCCTTTAGCCCGAGTGGATATTTGTGCCTATTTGAAGACATCACATCCAGGCATTGCTGACATTCCTGAGGTATTGTGTTCACAAGAATGTGACGGATGTACGCACGTATGTAATCCAAACACACAACACTCCCGGCAACGACTGTAGCTTGTTCAGAGGCGGAAAAAAAAAGAAAAAAAAAAGAATGTGTCCATGTTCATCACTCAGCCCTGCCCTGTGGCGACATTGTAATGTGCTGTGTTGTCAGTTTGCAGCATGTTTTTCTGAATGCCGTGCCAGTGTTGTCACACTGATGTGGATGTTTTCTTAATTTCTGCTTTTGCACTGCATTGAGCTATCAGGGCCACTGCAGAAATAAGTTTGTGAGGAAAATGGGACACAACAGGTATGGAGAACAGACATTATGAAGCAGAGCGATAACTAATCAGGGACACGTATGCATCTTCAGAATTCATGTTTTTAGATATTCACACTTTTGCTCCTCCCTTTTGTTTTTGTTTGGTCCTAAATGA
Source organism: Dactylopterus volitans (assembly GCA_901007715.1). Taxonomy (NCBI): domain Eukaryota; kingdom Metazoa; phylum Chordata; class Actinopteri; order Syngnathiformes; family Dactylopteridae; genus Dactylopterus; species Dactylopterus volitans. Next base: position 22,806 of record CAAKHG010027841.1, on the reverse strand, counting down.
CAAACACATCAACAAATCTGGACTCATATTACTATATATCGAACGCATGGAATGCTGCAAATGATAATGTCTGCAGTGTGCAGCAAGTATATTTGTATATGTGTGAGAATATCAGACCAAAGTTTTCTGCTGCCCGCTCTTCTGTAGATTCTCTCCAGCTCATCAATCAGGCTCACTGGAATCACAAAAGAATAAACGTTGACGTTACAAAAATCACAAAGCACTACACAGTCAAATCCATACGTGTATTCGAATTATATGCTGTAGATCTGGAACGCCATATAGAGCAGTTGACTATCAAAATTGATCATAAATAAGCATTCTGAAGGCCTGAAATCGATTAGAAAGAAAAGGCACGTGTTTTTATGGGTGACACAACTAAAACCGTTAAACTTTTTTGTGGTAAATGATAAGTGTGAATATGAACCGAAAGTCTGAATATGGGTTTACCATCTTTGGTAAGGAAGTCCGGTCCTTCCCTTTTGAGGAGGATGCTTGCGAGCTGAGCCTGACTGGCCAGGCAGTTGCAGTCCTGGGCAACGAAAAACCACACACATGAAAACAGAAAGGTGAGCTTGCAAACATATACTTTACACTTCAATAAATAGAAATACCTCCATTACACACTATATACTACGCTGCAATATTAACCACTAATTATAAGCCCCAACACGGCATAATGAAAATAGAATTAGACATCCTGGTTTTGTGCAGTTCTGCAGTTGTGATGATAATGGAAATGTTTGTATTGCCCTATTTACTGCTGCAATCAGCATGAATACACATGAATATGGAGGGGGGAAAAAAGCAATTATGAGCATGACAATGGAAGGTTTAGGGGTAGACGGTTCGGTTGTGGCAATAAAATAGCGATAACATTTGACAGTTTATTAAAGGACACTTAAATCCATTTAAAAGCCTTAAATGTCAAAAAGAGTATTTTGAGTTTTAGTGAAGCGAATGTGTGTGTGAGAGTGTGGAGATGCAATACAGATGGCATTTCTGAATAATAATTGATAAAAAACTTTGCTCCAGGAGATAACCACATTAAGGTCTCAGGTAGATGTGATTTTTCTAACCTCAATTCAAAACCTTGCAACTGCAGTGAGGCTATGAGTTGAGGTTTGACAAAAACCTGAAAGCTTGAGAGAACCATTGCTAAATATGAGCAGATTTGGACTCATGTTAGTCAAAACCTGGGCTCAAGGAGGGATGATACACCACCATTACTGTTTATAAGACATGACAGTATGTTTGGAGACATATGGACAAGTGATCCTTGATAGAAGTGCCACGTAACAGGAGGGACAATTAGTGAAAATCTTCTGCAGAAATAATGAGTCAAGCATTTTGCCATCCTGTGATTAGCTTCTTATCCTTAGTGCAAAGACACCCGGGGTTACGTGTCGGCTGCTAGACCCTTCTCTCCACCTGCTACTCTCATTAGCGCACTGACAAGGACATGATCCTTCACCGGCTTCTCCCTTGCAAATACTGACAGCTGTGCATGGCGCTAACTTCCTGCCAGAACTTAATAAACAAAACAAAACAGTTTTTTTTTTTTAGGAAGGACATGAGGTCCGTAACTGTGTGAGGGAATACTGCTGAATATTTAACCCAAGACTCTGTGATGGTTTTGCTCCCCTCCAAGCAACTCAAACACAAGATTTAATACACTTCAAGAGTCAAGTGGCTATTCTCTCTTAAACATGTTGCCTCCGTTATCTCCATATAGCAACAGTTGCAAAATAGGATAACTTCTACAGAGACCAGTTGACGTTGGTGGTGAGAATAAGCAGTGAAACGCTGAAACCCGTAGGTTTGAACAGCTGTTGAATAAAGGTTAAATGCACATGTCCCTTTTCTCACATGGAACTTCTGGATGATCTCATTGGTGGGTTTGTCCTGCCACTCCTCCACGCTGATCTCGGGCTGCTGCTCCAGGTCTGAGGCGTTGGGCGTGCTCGTCTGCCTCTTCACCTTGGAGTGTTTCGGCAGCTCGAGCTCCTCAAAGCTCTTAAACTCCGGGATCCTTTTTGCACATGCAAGCAAAAGAGTTGTGTCAGCTAAATTAAACAGCGACAGCTATCGCCTCTGTTGCAGCAGAGCTGCCACTGTAACGATCAGAATACTGAAATTTTGCTTAGTTCTGCTGATGTATGCGATGATCTGATCTCCGTCAGTAAAGCATAACAGTGTTGGTGACATCTCAACTGTTTCCTCTTAATTTGGTTCACATTGTGCAACTATGCGACAATAATGCACGGATATCATATTTGTATTTTTCATTTTGAATGTCTGATGGTTTTACATAACTAACAATCATCTTTCTGCCACGCCTCTTGCAGTAACGGACGCCGAAACGCCTTCTGTAAAGGCACACGTGTATCCTCTAGCGAGTCTCCTCTCTCCTCCAGATGTATTTTGGAAATCTAACATTTAGTAATGTCGGCCACCAGAAAACAAAACAGAGGAAGGCTGATTACAAATACAGCTAACATAGTAGCTTGTTTGGGGTAGGAGGGGTGAGTTTCCACACACTTTATCTGGGGTTATACATGCGTTCATGGACTTAAGTGTAGGTTACATTTCGTTCTAATCGCGCAGGAGGTTGCCTGCTCTGGTAAATAGTAAATAATCCACAACTCTCGCATTAGGGCGACAAAATATTGGGGACACTTCTTAGTATAACCCAGTACAGTTCAACAGCATCACAAACTAAAGTCCCAGTAACTATTACTAAAATATGTCGACACCTCTCTCAAGCAGATTCAATAAAAATTTAACATAAAACTCCTGAGGGGAGAATTTTTGCAGGGTTGCTGAATTACAGTCTACAGTAAACATATTTGGTTTTTAATGATATGTTGGGTGTGTTTCTTCCAATGTACATTGCCTAATTACATAGAAAGGCGCCAGCTCTTGCATGCCGACGGGAGCAAAGTCACGACAGACATCGGTGCCACAGTGAACCACAGTGTATTACAATGAGACGCGTTAAAGGACAAATTCATTTCTGTGCTATTCAAGGAAACCAGATCTGATTAGACGGCTCTGTCCAGCTTAAAAGGCTTGAGGGGAAGGGCGCAAAAAGTTTGGGAACTGCTGCCCTGGAGGAAGCTCTTACTCTGCCTCATTGACACGCAGGAAGTCCAGCTGCTCCACCACCGCTCCAGATATCAGGGTCTGACCGGCAAAAAGACACAGTTTCATGATGAGACCGGTGATTATTTCATGACTGTAGGCTGCAATTTGTAAGATATTCCACACTGCAATGTAGACATAAAGAATGTTTTCAAATTTCGAGGCACACTCTGAGACATAAAATACAGGAGATGAAGATAAAAAGCAGTATAGATCTCTGCGGGGCGGTTTGTCAGTATACGAAACAACTGTTTGAATAATGTGGTTTTAAACAAATAGCACATGGAGAGGTAAGACATGAACTAAGCCATTTCAGATTTGACAAACGTGCAGAGCAGAAGCAAGAGGTGTCTGGCATGGTTATGCGACGATGAAAGTTGGGAGTGTGTTAAAAGCACAGCTGTGTAGGAGTAAAAGAGTTATTCAGCCTGCTCCTGTGGTCTAAATGCGATATTAACCATTCCAACTGAAGTCAACTCCAAAACAAAAATAAGAGGCGTAGGAGAGGAGCCACCCTGCTCCCCATAACAATGAGATGATGAAGAGGAGAAGTGTTTCAAAGCTGTAGGAGTTAGCTGTGAAGTGAATGGCAAATAGGCAAAGGGAAAGAGAAACTTTCATGCCCCAAAAAAAAAAAAAAAAAAAAAAAAAAAAAAAAAAAAAAAAAAAAAACACAAAAAAAACACAAAAAAATGTTCAAGTGAGAGTCTCTGCTGAACACCACAGACACATCCAGGGAGAAGTTAGGGTTGGAAA